>OOFB01002950.1:415-48730 GCA_900323305.1 Trachyrincus murrayi
GACGGGGGGGGGGGGGGTGATGCATGGTATAGGTGGTAGACAGCAGGAGAGCAAGAGATGGCCATGGCCAGGTAAACTACCAAAGGATCTGTGTGTGTGTGTGTGTGTGTGTGTGTGTGTGTGTGTGTGTGTGTGTGTGTGTGTGTGTGTGTGTGTGTGTGTGTGTGTGTCTGATGTTATTATGAACCTAAATTCTAGGATGTGTTTTTGTGAGTGATTGTTAGTTCAGGTTATGTGGCTGACATTGTTTCAATAGCACTGAATTAGTGAGCCATGGACCTCATTGGGCGATGAAGTCATTTTTTGATAAGTGGAAGTGAAATCCCTGTGTTGGAAGGAACACACATATTGAGAATTAGAAGAATTAAACCCAAAAACTATTGGCTGCCTGACTTAGGCCTACATACCATTTTCCAATGAACTATTTCTCTCTGGACCAGACAGACCCAATGGCAGGTGGGTACCCAAGACATTGACCCACTTCTATAATAGAAACAACCTACTTCAACATCAATGAGGTTGGGTGGCTCCTTACATTTGTGCGTATAGTCTGTTTTATCAAGGTAAATATATTATATACTGTATTCACATACAATACTGATGCATTGACTATATATGACGCTCGTGTCGGGTAGGCTATAAGACCCCTACAGGCCAAATCTGTGTCGGTTTTTTTTTCTCCACCAATCCCCTCTTTGGTTTATACCAGCCAAGTCGAAGGAGACAAAGGCTGGGTTTTCCCACAGCACAGCAACACCCCGGACTCAATATCTGAGCCAAAACATACTGGTAGACATCTCTGCATGCTCTTCTGTCTGTCTGTCACTCTGTCTCGGTTTCTCCCTCTCTTTCTACTGCTATTTAAGAGAATTGGAGAGAGAGTCGCTCGTCGTTACTATGCAGGGTATAGTAGCCCATCACCGGAACGCGACCCTTCTGTCCTTAACCAGACCAAGACACATAAATAATGATGAGTTTCACTTTGCACTGTTACAAATATATGAAATGGGCGTGTGTGTTTTTTTCCCATATTCCCTGCACCCATTTTAATCTATTGATCTAATATGTAATTTAGGCTATTAATTCATTCAATATCAATTGCCTAATCACTTCGTAGCCTCGCAACATAAACCACCACGCAACAGCATCACCAGTATATAATGGTCAAACTCTCGGGTGGCTCCATTAGCCTTCATTTAAAGTGCAGCTGCATTATTTAAAAAAACGGGGGATAAATATACGGACTGATATAATGTGCCAGTGCTGTTCCACTCTAAATGTAGGCTATACCGCATCCCATAGAAGCCATCACCGGGGGGCCTGCACATGCTGAAGGCATGACAGAGCAGCCTCAACAAAGAGGACGCAGGACACCTTTAAGAAAACGCCTTGTTCTGCGTCCACCGGCCTGTCGGTCACCAGAAAGGCATACCTTTCATTCTGCTTTTCTCGCCTTAACGTCCACATCGTAAGCCACACGACTGAACATTTACTAGAGCACATGCACCAAACTGCAAGGTAGGCCTAATAGGTACTGCTGCATTCTAAACCCTATAAAAAACAATGCAGTGATTTCCCAGCAGCACCACCACTCATCAAAGTTCTCATGGGCAGTGCGGTTAAAATAACCCTCAGTAATAGGACCTACTTACCGTGATCTTCGGGATATTCTTTTTGCCTTGATACGACATGTTCTACGAGTACAGGAACAGCGAGTCCACCTTTCAATACAGCCGTGACAAAGATATTCCTCCTTTGGATGGATGCTCGGGGCGTCTCTTGCTTGGATGGGAGATTCAGGGAATGGTCGCTGCCGTGGCTGGTGCGCGGAGAAGTGGTTCAGGGAGCTCCTGTCGCTGCTGAATCGCCGCGGCCCCTCCCTTCAAAAGCGCAGAGAATGGTGTAGTGACACTTAACATCCACAGCAGGGCGCAATACAGCAGCTAGCGTAAAGCATAAAGGCTGAACGCCATACAATGGCAAACCCGACCTGTCTGGAGTGTTGTTGCGCTTTCAAGGGGTTTTGTTTAATACTGTGGAAACACAGCCACACAAAAAGATGTGACTGATAAACTTTCTTCAATCTATGTAAAAAAAAAAGGAATGTAAAGTAATGGCCCTATATCATAAAATATATATATTATTCATGCCAACAGGAAAAGGCGATGTCCTGTGTTATCAGTAAGAGGGCGGAAGCTCTCTGAGCTAGGCCTATAAGGTTTGACAGCAGGCCATATATGTTCTTAAAACCACTTAAGGGATTAGAACTACACATTAACGCCTAGGCCTACCTCTTCTGTTCAAAAACACGGGCTGTTTATATATATATATATATATATATATATATATATATATATATATATACATACATATATATATATATATATATATAAGCCTACATTATAGTGGAGGGGGTGGATGATAGAGTCATTATGGACTGAACTCTATGGGGCAGACAGCAGGCAGAGCGCCGGAAACAGGGGAAATCTGCTAGTCTGGGTTTGAGGGGGGAGGGCTACCTAATGAGACACTGAGGACATATGGACAATGCATCCAGTGATCAAAATCTGAGCTAAAATAGCTAATCTATACGTGCTTCACCCTTCAGGGCCCTCTTGAATATTTGCTAAGACTTAATAGCGAAGGAGTATTGATTCAATGTATCTTTAGTGAACCGCATAAATCTGTCTAAATGCAGCCTACATGAGCACTGCATTTTCTTTATGAAAATATTTTCTTGTCTCCAGTTGGTCTATACCTAATCTCGGGTTCAGCAGTCCTACCAGGGTGCGAGATACGGGGGTCTCAGGGAGTCCGAGACCCCTTGATTGACACTTGCGACCCTCTGAAAGCCTCAGCAGCAAAGTTTTGGGGGGGTCTCTGGATAAATCTTTAAAAAATGATTTGTCACTTTTTGTGATTATTTTGTGACAAATGATTTAGTCACAAAATATTTTAAAAGCTTAATATGTCCAGTATTCATTATTGAAATTGCTAAATATGTATTCACAAATATTAATAGGCTACAGAAAAATATTGTTGTGGTGTTTCCTCTTCTATTGCCATTGAATACCCGATTGTTTCTGTTGCAAATAGTCCGCGATCCAAATGTGTAGTTTAGAAAACCTAACACAACTGTATGAGAAGCTTAACCCTCTCTCGGACACGGCCATCAGCAGCCACTTCCCAGACGGAGCTACTATGTTATAGCAGAACTTCTGGGGGGAGACGGCACAGAGCCTGGACCGGAAACCAAAAACTGAAAGAGGCAGAGCTACGCCCTGTTTCCTATTTCGTTACAGAGATATTCTACTGAAGAAAACTCATTGGTGTGAGCGGATGAAGCTTTCAGAAGGGGATTTCAAGAAGTGTATTTCTACAGTGGCCAGTCTACACAGTTTTGATTTGAAACCTGACACTTTTTTACAGTTTACAGACCACACTACTGCTGGCTGAGTTTGTGTTTGACAATTACAAGCTTACAGATCCACGCCTCCAGCAACATCTAAAGTCTGATTTGAGACTATGTGAGACTAGTCTTTACCAAACTTAGGTAAGTGAAATGTTATGTGTTATTTATGGTCGAAACTGAGGAAAGTCAAAAGTTATGTGTGATTCATGGTCAGTCACACTTTAGCCTGCAGTTGATAACTGGAAACTAAAGCCAGAAAACATTCTCAACTCATCTGAGTTCTTCTCATCCTGTCAACATGCTCTCGTCTTAGAGACTATATGTGGGGGACGCTGATACGAAACGTTTTTATTTAAATAAAAATATGATTAAAATTAAAAAATGCTAAATAATAATAATAATAATAATAGGCCTATATGCACAATTAAATGTATTATTTATCACTGAAAGTGAATAACTTGCAAAGACATCATTTGGCCATTAATCAGAAATTAAATAATTTACCACTTGGTATGTGAAAAAAATATTAGACTATAGGAAAACCAATGGTTCAGAATGAAACAGGGTTTCCAGTCCCACATACTTAGCCACAGAGCTAATGCTGCTTAGTGACTGCAGGACATTAGGCAACTGCAGCTGCATCCGTCTGTGGTCGTTTGGTTACACACACACACACACACACACACACACACACACACACACACACACACACACACACACACACACACACACACACACACACACACACACACACACACACACACACACACTTGAATCCGCTAATGCTGCCACGTGCCTCATCCTCTTGCTTCTGCACTGTTTCCGATGAATGCAGGGTTTGATCCAGATATGCAACATCTGAGCATCTTCAAAATTGAGGCTTCAAATAACATTTTGAAGCTTGTAAGCTTGTAACAGTAACCGATTATATTTCACCAATAACGCATTTCTGTTCACACTTTGTTATTAATTCCTTGTATATATTTGTTTCTGTGTATATTTCTTTAGAGGACCTTTTATTTAGTTCACTGTATTTTTTTGTGTGGCCTTTGACATTTTGGCCATGTTACTTCCGATATAGATTTGCGCTATTTTCCTCAGTCAGCTGCAGGCCCTGCTGAGGAGAGGTGTGCATGTAGAAACCCGGTCATGTGAAGTTGCTGTACTGATATTGTGTTTTACACAGCCTTTGAGAGAACTCGACTTCACTGTGGAAGCTGTTTGACAAAGATTTCAACCAAATTCTGGAGGCAACGGTGAAGAAGAGAATGATAGGAAGCTACAAGCCATGACAACAATTATTGTCAGAATCACAGCTGAACGGTTCGGAGAAGAGAGGAAGAAAGGCTCCAGAACACCTTACTCGAAGAACCAAAGAGCGGTGAGGATCCACAACATCAGGCAGGAGATGAAAGCACTGAAGTCCAAGCAAGCTGTGCTGCTGGAGCTGACAGTCCCATGGGCAGATCGCTTGGAAGATGCCTTTGAAAGGAAGCTCTCCAAGTACGCAGGACTGGTCGGCAACTGTCAGCAGGCCGGATGGAGAGCGAGGTGTCTCCCAGTGGAGGTTGGATGCAGGGGTTTCACAGCCCGTTCTTTAGGCAGAGCCTTCAACAATTTGGGCATCGAGGGACAGAGGAAGAGGATAGCCATCCGCAGTACCACCGATGCGGCAGAGAGGGCTTCAAGATGGCTGTGGTTCAAAAGAGGAGAGCCAAGTAGCTAGCCACCTGGACACAAGCTGATCAGCCCCGGCTGGGTCACCTGGAGGAGTGCGTATGATGTTGAAAGACCCGAAACACCCGATGATTCCAGGCACATCACTGAAGATGTGTCCAGATGCATCGTATGTACACAACATATCAAATAATATAAACATATCATATAGCGTCTAGGCTACAACAAAAAACAACAAACGCATTTAACATATAATGGTTCTATGATGTCACAGCCATTGGACTAATAATTCGACCAATGGCTTGGTTGACTTAAGTAGGCTAGAAAAACACATTGCGTGCCCGTTTACAAAAAGGTGCTCCGAGATTGGCAACAGCTGAGTGGTGTCTGTCCACGTGGGTGACAGCTGAGCAGCTGTGTGTGTTCTTGCTATGGCTTTGCGTTGGGTAGTTTAAGTATCAGGGTGGTAGCTACAGCAGATAGAGAGACACACCTCCCAGCATGCACAGGGGCAATGTATGCGTTAGTGTTCTATTTGGGTTATCATCAAGTTATTGTATTATTCTGTTAACATCAACGTCCCACATTGTTTCCACATGTTTCACACCAATCTCACCGCAATATATTTATACATCCAAGAACGCCATCTGAAATCTGGTCCAATCCCGACTACAGTCAGGTGTCGTGGAAGATGTGTTGATGCTTGCTCCGTATTGCTGTTGCTACCGTTATTGTGCCGGATTGGCTGGTCAATGTAAACCTTCAAAAACGTCACAGTGGTGTCCTCCTGTGCTCCAACTGTGTCTATTTGTCATGTTGCAGCTCGTGGTCATAGACTGGCAGTGGAGAGGATTGGAGCGTGTTTAGTTGAAAGGAGGGTTGACGTGTGTTTGTATGTTTTCACACTTAGCTATGGCATCGTATCAGTTAGTTGAAGTCATGTTTAAGTGAGATGTTTACGCCCTGTCAGATCCCCCCGGCGTCAAGTAAAAGACGAAAAGGCGCTCCATCGCTTCACACTCTGACGTTTACGGTCGCCAATATATTTCTATGTATTTTCGGGTTTTTACAAAGTCGGAAAATAACGAGGATATTATTTGTTGTTACGTTAGACATTGTAAAATAAAGTATAGGATGAGGACAGGCTGGAAATTAATAAATCAATAGGAATAGCCTAATACATTATTTAAAAAATGTATGGATTGTAATGGCTAATCACACTCACACCTGGTGGTAAAATAGGGGCCCTTTATGTTCTCAGAAAATGGAAGGTTCTTAGGAAGATATTGAGGAATTGCAGTTAAGAACATTCTTAGGAATTTGTCCTGAGGAAACTTCTTAAGATTTTAAGAAGATTTTTACTTTTGTGAATCCCAACAAATTCCCTGTTGTGGTGGGCTTATTTGAGACAGTCAACATGATTATATCCCATCTCGCGTGTTTGTTGTGTTCAATGATTTATAGGAAATAAATTGCAAGCACTTCATTCCAGTCTCTGGAATGCACGTTCAGTGTATCACTTTAGCTATAAGCCTACTCGCCAAAAGTGTAGCCAATAAGTATATTCTTTAAAGGAGGACAACTAATAAAGGGCCACTGGGTTTAGGAAAACGCAGGACTAAAAAATAATCACAGAAAACACCAAAAGGCAAACAAAAAAACAATGTAGGCCTACACTATGCACTTCATAAAATATGTGTAATCGCTGGCGCTGCCTTGGGCGCCACCCGCTTGTCACAAGTCATCTCTTTTTCAATTTCAGTGACCCGTCGTTGGATGTCTGGAGGTTATTGGAGTTTATGTAAGTCCCATCTATAATTTACAACACATTGTCTCTTACAGTAAATACTGACGATTATTGAAGATACTTAGAAGCTAATTAGGCTACGTTTTCAAACCAGGGCACTTTTAGTAGACTAAACTAGTGAAGATAACACACATGACCATAGACCCTTTTCACAGAGGTGTCATTGTAGGACAAACACAGGTGTCGCTCATAACACAAATTATGGGTCTGCTCCTTTTATGTACCAGGGTATGGGTAGTAGACTACACTAGTGAAGATAACACATATTGACCATTGTTGGTGTTTTGACACAAATAAATGAAACACCTGCCCAACGTTAATGTTGGGGGCTACACCTGTGTTGTCCCTGCTATGACAGCTCTGTGAAAAGGGACCAAAGTTTCCGTTGCCATCCACAAGTAGAGATCATGATGTCAGCGCGTTCAAAAATATATTTTGACAAATATGTACCCCTGGCTGGAAAGCGCTTTCCTTTCCAGTGTCCAATTTCATGCGGTGGACGGGAAAATACGGCGTTTTCAAAAATGTCCATATCCCCCCGCTGTCCCTTATGTTTCGGTATCCAGCACCAAGGACAGCGCCTGGTTGGGTCTCCGCTGAGATCACATGATCCTACACTTGCTGAGCCACACTGTCTGTTTCCACAACCCTTTTGAAGGTCCAGTGAAATAGTGTTAGTGTAAAAAAATGTTTGCTCAGGGAAAGATGCTAGTGAAAGTTTCTAACTTGACTGTCATTGTTGTCAGATAATTGGCAACTTTGTAACAATGTAGTAGGTATGAAAAGCCAAAACAAGATAGAAATTGAGAATTTTCCCATTGAATTCCATACAACCACAGTGGTTCTGCCACCAGCATCTAGTGGCCATTAGCAAAACTGCATTGTACACATGCGCTTCATTTCCAGGTTAAAAGTAGATGCCTGATGCCAAAAACACATCTGAATTTATTTAGCCAACAATAACTGTAACAACATTCAACATTGTAGAAAGAACTAAACTAACTTAAAAAGGACAGTAACTATATTGAACACTTCCTACCTAACAAAACCAGCATTTGCTATGGCATTCAATACATCTCACCACCCTGCAAAAAGTTGATTTCCCACTGAGAAAGAACATCTGGATATAGTAGAGAGCAATATGAAACAAACAGTCAGTGACAGATGTGATTTAGATCAGATTACAGTAGGGCAATCAAAAATATAACATATATAGTGTATATATACATACATACACATATATATATTGTGTATATATATAACATTTTAAATGTCCAGTAAAAAGAGATGGTGAAATTGTACTTCGCAGTCACTGTCCCAAAATGAGGAGAATTTACTTTCTTTCTTTTTTACAAATATGGTAGAAAGCTTACCAGCCATCTCTTTTCTTCTCCTCAGCACTCTTGGTCTTCTTCAGACTCTGTTTCTACTGCCACCTTCTGGAGGTCAGCAAAGAAACACATTTCAGAATAAGCCTGCGCAACAACCTGTGGTTTCAACTGTGTGTGTACCGCTATGCTGTTTACAGCACAGCTGTTACTGACTGGCAATGGCACCGCAGCATTTTGTGTTATGCCAAGTCCCTGCAGTGTGCCGCCCAGCGTGGGAGGTAGCGTAACAAGCTGGTATTGTGGACCGACAACCTTGACAAAGGTCATGGGGACAGGAGTGGCGTTGCCCTCCTGAACTCCAGCTGCCGTGGAGAGCATAGTCAGGTTAGACGGGTAGCAGTCGGGCGACGGGACGGGAGAGGTCAAGACGGTGTAGCCACTCAGGTTGTTTCCAGCTACAGGAGTACCCACTACAGTGAGCAATTTCCCAAGTGGCAAGCCTGCCAACTGGTTCAGGGACAGCGTCATCTGGGTGGGGGAAGAAGCGCAGATGGCTGTGGGGGCCGAAACACAGCGGCTCAGTCGAGGGTGCTTGGGTGTGGGTGGGGATGGAGCAGGACTGAGGGTCATCAAGACATTGTCCAGGTGCTGTGCTTTGCTCTTCATCTCCTTGGCCCGCTTTCTGTGCTCATCACATTGTTGTTCCAGAGCTACAGCACAGTGGCAATCAAAAAATATCAATATTATGGTAAACAAAGTGGGTGTTAATGAGGTTTCAAATATGAATATTTTCTAGATGTAGAATGACCAATAAAGCCCGTACCGGCAAGGCTCTGTGTGTATTGCTCCCTGTAGTGATCCATCTGACTCTTGTGACTGGCAAGCACCTTCTTAACAAGGTCAAGCATGCCAAAGTTCTGGACTATGTCGTTGAGCAGAATCGCATCTGTATATAAAAAGGCAAACGTTTTAAGAATGTTAACTAGAAGTCATACTTATTTATAATCTGCACTTCATATATATATATACACACACACACACACACACACAGACACACACACACACACACACCCTAGCTGACCTTTTACCAGTAGCGGTGGTTTGGAGACTCTCTCATGCATGCTCTTCAACATCTGCTTTAGTTCCTTCTGGAAGTCGTTCACCACCTCGTCGAGCAGGCCAGCCTGCTTTATTCCACACCAAAACACAACAGAGTCCTCTGGAGGAATACACACACAAAACATCACTTCACATGCTCCAGCGACAATACATACTGGATTGTAAAAAAAAACATCTGGATTGTAAAAGTGGATGATAATCTCGGATCCAGCAGTCCTATTATGCTATAGCAGAACTTCTCAATAGACCCCAAAGGGCCCTAAAGGCCCTGGCGGTCGAGGTAGGGCCTGGTGACTGAGGTCTGCAGGAAGACTCATCTCAAAATTCTGGGGGGAGACAGCTCAGATCCTGGGCCGGAAGGCAAAAACTGAAAGGGGCGGAGTTACACCATGTTTCCTGCTTCCTGGAGATATTCTACTGAAGAGAAACTGACATACCGACACTTTGTCTAAGAACATTGGTGGTCAGGATGTTTTAGCTCGGGAAAAGTTTAATTCATCAGTGCTGGCCGAGTGTTTGCTGTTGCGCGCTTACAGATCCCCGCCCTCAGCATCATGATTGGTCAAAAGAAATATGAAGCAAAAGAACATGAAGCCAGATTTGAGCTACTCTGCTATCAGATTTGTGAGACTAACCCTTGGGCAACAGCGTAGTGGTTGTAGAAGCGGATGACGCTGTGTTACTACAAACATGTATATTTGTCAGATGGGAACTGCTGCATTAGAAACTCCTACCCACCTCTCTCTCTAATCTGTTGGTGAGAGAAAGGCAACACCCATACACAGTAATATTTCAATGGTGATATACATGTATATTATATATATTGATGGCTATATGACAATTCTTGGTCTGGCATTTTAAGTTGTTTTTACCTCCAATGGCTGTGACCCACTCTGAGCTCTCTTCTGCATCTGAGAATGACGGTGATTGCCCATTCACTAGGAAAAAAGATAAACGATAAAACAAAGATTCAAAGGCCATTCAAGCAATAGACATGCCTCACGACTTCATTTAAAGTTATCGGATGCGGTCAAACTTATTGCATATGTAGCAACTCATTTAATCACGCTCTGACATGTATATGGAATGTATATAATACATTTCAGTGCATTTCCAGTTGGCCACAATACAATAAAATAATTTGATTTTTATTATTATTATTGACATATTAGGCACTCTGCTTGCTTTTGTGGGCTGCACAGAAGACTATGTGGGCTCTCTGGCGGGAGGACAAAACTCATGTTTTTAATCAGGTTAAAGTAGGCCTACTAGTAGTGGCCATAAAAAAAGTTATGTAAAAACATAGATGTAAATTAATTATGAAGTGAAAATAAGCAAATATTGTATAAAACTAAAACTGTTGAATCTCAACAAGTACACAAGATATTGAAAAGATGTTTTGATGAGTATAGAGTTTGTGAAATTTGATGATTTGTTAAATGTTTGAATACAGTCTAAAGGTGGGGGGGGGGGCTGTCAATTATATGTATGTAGTGGCACCCCATACTACAATTACTTACAACCTGCTCTGGGTGATGAAAGCTTTGTATTTTATTATGGTAAAAAAAAAAATAACATTCTCAAATCAGATTAAATGTGTTGAAAAATCCAAAAATGGAAATCATCATCAGCATCATCAAAAAAAATGAAATAGCCTCTACAAAATGAGGCCTGTTATCTTACAAATTGTTGATGAAGGTGTAACAGCAATACACTCAGCAGACTGCTGGCTGCTGACGGATACTTTGCTTCCCACCAGGTCTATCTTAGTGCTGCGACATGTGTTGGAACACACCTTGGCATGCTGGTAGAACTCCAGCTCACCAGAGTCCATGATCTTTCTGCATGACATTAAAAGAGAAACGGCCGTTGTTGAGTTTATATATATATGATGTGTGCTTTGTTGACCAACAAATGATCATCTGTATGCATTTCATAAACCTGTACCTAAGCATTGTCCCATTGAGGCGGATGGCTCTCTTCCAGTCCTTCAACGTAGATTTCCCTGCTAAACAGACAAACTCCTTTGGGCTGACGAGTTGCTCATTTAACTAAAGCAACGAAAAAACAACAATATACAACAATAAAATAAAGTCTCTTTAAATTTTTTAATGTATGGAACAAGTTAATAATTGCATTTTTTAAAATTACCCACTTGAATGCATTTAATGTTAATGCCAGGGCACACAAATTTCTTCCAGACTAGAATAGCCTTTGTATCGCCACAGGTGATTGGGTAGAAGATGTCCGATTCCACGTCCACCTCTTCTGTTAACTTCACTGCTCAGTGAGACAACAAGTAGACATTTGTTACATTGTGCTGAAGAAGAACATATCAATTTCTATGGACGGATTATGTTAGAGGTTGTCACTTTACCAAAGACGGCCTCTTGCTTTAACAGAACGTCTGTGCTGCTAGACTCTGTGTCCAATTCAACCGGTGCCAATGCAACGACCTCCTCCCTAGAGTAACACGGTGTACACAAGTGTTTCAGGAGAAAAACTATTAGCAAACTGATAGTTTGTCGAGGTGATCGATAATGATTTTCAACACGAACCCCAGATGCTGGCTGAATTCCGTAGTCACCAATACAGATTTTTCATCCTCCTCCCCCTTGACAGAAGAAAGTGCTTCCGTCTTCATGTCAGGTATGCTCACCAACACCACCTCTTCCACATCTTGCATAGCGACTGGTGTTGACAGGAGTTCCAACTGAAACTTAAGTGATACATTCATTAAGCAAAATAACTGTGTCCCTACTTGCAGCTAAACACAGGGAAAACACAGCCGATAGTCATTGGCCAGAAGCAACAATAAACATAATTTGAAGACATTGTCGGTCACACTATCTCTCAAAGTTCCTGGGTCACAAAATATTGGTGTCTTGTTCAACCCTATGCTTTCTTTTGATCGATGTAAAAAGAACTACCAGAACTGCTTTCCTTATCTGAGAAATATTGCTAAAATCCGAACAGTGTTATCCACAGCGGATGCAGAGACGTTCATCCACGCATTCACATTGTCTAAATTAGATTACTGTAATGCATTACTCTCTGCTTTACCAAACTCGAAATTTTACCACATTAATCCTATACTCTACACTGGCTTCGAATCAATGCCAGGTCAGATTTCAAGGTGTGCTACTACTTACTTATAAAATCCTACACAGAGTAGCACCCTCCTACCTGAAGGACCTTATTATTCCCTATATCCTTCTATCAATTCCAAAAGTTTAAAAGAAATCAGCAGGAAGCAGAGTGTTCTCTTATCAAGCGCCCTATCTGTGGAACAGTCTTCCTTCCACCTGTAACCTGGGAAGCTGACTCTGTTGATGAATTAAAATCCAAACTTAAAACCTACCTCTTTACTCTCTCATTTGGCTCCTAGGAGTGTCCCTCAGCTTCTCATTACAGCTCGACCTGTTAGCCAGCACTAGCCTACCCCTGCTGCCGATAGGTACTAGATTAGAGGTTTTTCCTCCATGCTCCTTGTCTACCCTGCCCCCATCTAACCATAATGCCGTCTTTGTTTTAGTTAGTTGCTGTGATGATGACTGGACGCCTGGCTACCAGCTTACTCACTAGCCAGCACCTCTAGACCACCATGGACATTACTCATTTTCTAACCATTTAATAAAACGGTTTTGCTTGTTGTGCTACCATTATGTCTGTTCATTATGGCACCCATTGCACTCCTAACTATCCCTTCTCAAGGTTTCTTCCTTGATAATTAAGGGAGTGTTTCCTTGCTCTTTGGGGGGCTACGGTTAGGGGGGTGTCATAAAATGTGGCCCGTGAAGCCCGTTGAGACTGTAACTGTTATCAGGAGCTATATAAATATATTCACTTGACTTGAATACAAGCAAATATAAACGCGATGGTAAAATAACAAGTGATACAAATTAGAACTCAAGCAGAACTCTTCCACGCGCACTTTTTGTGTTGCGGCCTTGAACGTCACGCTATACTATCCTTAATATACGTATCTAGGACAATGTACATAGTATCTAACCTAATCTTGCGAGGGAGTTTAATCTTCTAACACCCGGCTTGTAATAAAAGGTTATGGTATTTCCACAACTGACCTTTAAAAGTTGACACAGCCTGCCTTCCGAAAACCTATGAGAACCACTGATGTTGTTATTGTTCTTCTTCTTTAGTTTAATGGCAAACCGAAAACGTTGTTAAAGTCGATACCGCCACCTACTGTACCGGAGTGTATATCATCTCAGCTTTATCAGAATCAGAATCAGAATCATAACCAGAATCGGGTTTTATTGGCCAAACATGCTTTTACACATGTAAGGAATTTGACTCCAGTTCACAGAAACTCACACTGTACTTACATTCAACAATCAACAACAGCAATGATAAACAACAACAAGAGTAGGTTTTTCAAAAGTAGGTTTTACCTACAATAGCCTATAGTAAACAGTGGTACTATCATTGTACAGCAGTAAAGTGAATAAGTGGATAAAGTGCATATGCTAATGTAAGTAAATATAAATATACTAAATATAAGAGTGTGTTCAGCTCAAGGTTGTTGTGGCTGCACCAGAGGGTCAGCCATTCAACCCCCCCTCTGTATGCGGACTCATCACCATCTCGTATGAGACCAACGACGGTTGTGTCGTCCGCAAACTTCAGGAGTTTCCTCCAGGGGTAGCTCAAATATATAACCTACTTGCTGATCTTGATTGATTGATAAACCTAAATGGTGGTTTACTGACCTCCCCTATCTCTTCTCCACCTGTACCCAAGATCCCACCCAGATCCCATCCCAGCCCAGTCGCTCTGACAAACATGTATCTTTCTATAGTATATTTGACTATGAAATAAAATATGTTCTACATTTTCTTTAATATTACACTGTGCACAATTGCCATTATCCCTTTTCCCCACCAAGCACAACTAGTAGAGTATGTATATGAGATAACCTATGGACAACCTTCAAGATTCAAGATTCAAGAAGACTTTATTTATCCCGAGGGAAATTAAGGTGCAACAGTTGAAACAGAGGGGAATAAATGTACACCAAATATACTAAATACTAAATAACAAACAAACTAAACTAAACTAAACAACTAAGTATAAACTAAATATAAACTAAATATAAACTGTCAAATGTATTGACAGGTGAATTTGAACAATTTACAACAAATTACAGTAATACGTAGGTATATACAATATACAACAATACGTATAGTGCAATTTAGCAGTAATAAATACTAATAAATAACTGTGAAAAAAAAAGTGACATGTGAAAAGTACAGTGCAATTGAAATTACAGTGCAAAATTACAGTGAAAAATTACAGTGCGTTGACCGTGCGTTGACCTCAGGTCACTGTGTCTCCACTGTCCCTCTCACGACCCGAGGTAGACGAATTAAAGAGTCTGATGGCCACAGGAAGAAAGGACTTCCTGTGGCGTTCTGTGGTACACCTGGGTGGAATGAGTCTGTTGCTGAAGGTGCTTCTGTATGAGGTCAGCACCTGATGGAGAGGGTGAGAGTTGTTGTCCAGGATACTACGCAGCTTGCGCAGCATCCTCCTCCTCTCAGACACCACCAACAAGGAGTCCAGCTGGACCCCCAGGACAGCGCCCGCCTTCCTGACAATCCTGCTGATCTTGTTGGCGTCTGCTGACCTCAACCTGCTTCCCCAGCACACAACACCGAAGAAGATGGCACTGGCTACCACCGACTGGTAGAACATCTTCAGCATGGTGTTACAAACGTTGAAGGACCGGAGCCTCCGCAGGAAGTAGAGTCGGCTCTGGCCCTTCTTGTACACAGCCTCAGTGTTCTTGGCTCCATCCATTTGCGAGATGGGAGGTCAAAGCTATGGGTCTATAGCTTCCAGGGCTAGCAGGGTCATTATCAGGTTTATTAAATGGCAAAACCATTGCACTCTTCCAACTAGTAAGCATATTTCCCTCTCTCCATATTTTATTGAAATACTCCATCTTTGCGGAGCTGATGCCAGTCAGAACATGAGCTTTTGTTGATGGGTCGCCCCTCTATTTTGTCAGCTACATGCAAAGGTGTACTCAGGCTTTACAGGTGCAGGTGCTCTTCCTCAGTCCAGACCACCACAACTGGTTGGAGGAAGATCATATCCTTCCAGAGGCACGGGAGGAGTTGGTGGAGCAACCCAAATGCACTTTCCACCAGTGGTGTGTCGGGTCCCCTGCCCATGGTGGTGATGAGTGGTTTGTCCTCCAGGCTGAATTTTGCATAAGCCTCTGCAGCTCCATTCCTACAAAGACACGTTTAGAGGGGAATTAGCTTTGCAGGACCATCAATATGAACCAGAGGAATAGCCTATGTCTATGCTACTATTATGGTAATGAATATGTAACAGCTTACCCTAATCTACCAGGTACCATTCGATTTGGCACGGCTTTTGTGATGACCATGGAATTGATGGACCCTGGTTTTATACACAAAAATGGTTGTCTTGGAGGGAGAAACACATTTCTATATCACCAAATAGTGATATAGAAATATAGAATAATTACCATTGTTTATGGCGTATGCCAGCGTTTCTCGGTCTCAGTGCAGCTGAGGACAGTGGGCACAACTGGACTGTTCAGTTGACAATAATGTGCAGCAATGCCACTGTGTGGTCGCCCAAGGCAGTGCCTGTCAAACACGAGCACTGGAATCCCTTAGTCTAATCTATGTGTGTGTGTGTGTGTGTGTGTGTGTGTGTGTTTATTGAATACATAAGTATGTAACATTCAAGCTGTGTGTGTGTATGTGTATTGATGGATAAAGTAGCCATACGTAACATTCAAGGTGTGTGTGTGTGTGTGTGTATTTAATACATAAAGTGCGTAGCATTCAAGATTCTCGTAGTCTAGTCTGTACTTGTCACACAGGAAAACCTCGCCTCTTTGGCAACGAGCCACTGGGTTTGGCAACATTGCTGCCGAGTGACGTAGAGTCACTCGGCAGATATGGATATGACTCACATTTATTGTGTATTGTATACTGTTATTCTTGTGCTTTACATATTATACAATTGGCACAGCAAAGACAATAGAAGCAGTACAAGGCTTTTATTTAGCGGTCATAAAACAGCCACCAGATAAGAAAATCACTGAGGAAATGGACAAATTGAAATCGTAAAGCTTGTTGAATGGACCCATACCTGGATCAAATACCAGCTAACAAATGATAACATTCCCATTCCAAAAAGACCAATCACTTAATGTATGAGAAACATGATAAAGTAGCACACATAAATACACACCATTTAATGTTTAATTTAAAGTTGCTTGACACAAGTCCCAAGACTTAAGGCAAGCATATAGACATCGAAAAACAAAAAAAAATATATAAATTATTGTATCTATTTTTCCAACAATATAATAAAATAATTCATTATTTCATATAAACACCAGAAACACTCAAATTAGCATACAGAGAAAATGCATAGTAATTCCTCTAAAACTGTGCATACAGTAAGGAGTATCAAGCATTTTTAAACAAAGAAACACAGTTGTGCACAATTCTGAATTTGCTCCATTTGTTAGTAACATTCCAGTGTAATCCAAGGAAGAATGGTGTCTCAAAAAATACATCAGCGACCTAACAGGCCTACATATATATACATTATATGTATAAATAAATAATAAGACGAGAAATCGTACTAAAAGCTGCCATTCCTACACGTCGACCGTGGAACATGATGAAGCTGCAACAACCACCGCTCACTCACTGTGCACTTCTGTGCCCAGCAGGAGTATGCCTTGACCCATGACCTGGATCCTACACAAGCTACCAAACGCTAACGTTCCCCTTCCCAAAAAGACAACTCCCGTAGTGTATGGGAAGCACGATAAAGTAGCATCATAGTGAAGGGTGTTCCGACTTGACCCTTTATCTGTGCAGTTGACTTGACAGCTTAGCCAACTTAGCAGCCTTCCCTGCCACCACCTGCTCCCCTTGAAGAAACCACCATCAAGGTGGTGGCTTCCTTTGCAGGGTTGCCTCAGGCTCCCACCAAACAAAAATGAAGCCTGAATAGCTCAATATTCCACAGCTGACCTCCGAACCTAAACCCCAGTGGCTGGCTCAGTCCTCCGTGTCGCGCTGAATCCCGAGCACGACGTGGAGCTCTTTGGCCGAGTAGCCCAAAAGCTTCTCCAGGTCACAGGCGAACCTGTAGACGTAGCGCTTCCCCGGCGTCTTGTGGATTATGTTCTTGTCGTAGTAGTAGCGCAGGCCGCGGCTAAGCTTCTCGTAGTTCATTTTGGGCTTGTTCTTGCGCTGACCCCAGCGTTGAGCCACCTTGACCAAAACAGAGCACGAGTTAGCATTTCTGTTGCTCTAGTCTAGAGATAGCTGGTGTTTCAACTTCACAGGGGGACATTTGTTTTGTTTTGTTAAACAACATTCTAGCTTTTGAGTTACAATACATTTAAAACACATAGGCGGTGGTTAAGCCCAAGAAGGGAGCAAGGGGAGCAGGATTACTAATCGATTGTGATTAATCACAATCAATCATTGAGCTCAAGGTAAAACATACATTTCAGCCACATCTTTAAATAGTATTATGAATGTAAAATGAACACACTCGCCTCATCAGGATCAGTGAGTTTGAATTCCCAATCATCCCCAGTCCAGATAATAATGGGCTGGCAACTGATGTCAGTCAGGAGTTCCAGCAGAAACTGCCAAAGTTGTATAGGGCCACTGCCTGAAGAGAGAGACGGTCAGATAAGTTGAATAGAGTGAAAAAGTAGACATACAAATCCACAACAAGTTGAAACAAGAAAGCCCCACATTTACAGTTCAAGTTTTGTTTTTTATAGATGTGCCAATACCCAATGTATTGGCACATCGTTACTAAACCAACTTGGCGAACAGACTGACAGATAACCATGGCAATCAAATAAGTCAGTATCTTTACAACTAGACACCCATAAAATCAATACTTGCATTTGCTTAATTAGCTTAAATGAGTACTGAGTAACGTCCAAGTGTTCTATTTATCAAAATTCCCAATATAACAGTCATTCTGGCCAGGGAAATGATTATGTCAAGGCAAGGCTAACATAGATAACATCTCTCTCAGTATGTACAATAGTGTGCAATGCAATATGTGCAGAATAGCAGCAAAAAGTTAGCAGCAGAAAACCATATGCATCTTCTAAGTAATCCCTTGGAAAATCCCTTGGAACTTACCAGTAAACCTAGCGAGGACAGCAGCTGGTACAACTGGCTTCCCCAGTCCGACGGGCTCATTCTGCTCCTGGATGTAGTCCTTAAAGGACAGGCTCTGTTTGCCGACACTAAACTGGGGTGCACTGCAGTCCTCGTCAAAGCTGTCGATGGATGGAACCCTCTGCGTGTCTGCCAGAGAAGACTGGCTGCCCCACGAGTGCAGTCCATTGAAGCTGTCCACACTGTCCAGGGAACTTTGCTCTTGAAGTGAGACTGCAAAATAATACAATTGATATGCTGGTTACTTTTAACACTCCCTAATGGAAAAAAATTGGGGCAAAATAAGTTTCATGACAATGAATATCTAACTTGATTATTTGGATTTTTTTTTTAAACTTTTTCTTTTTGGAAGTGACATTTCTTGGCCGTGTCTTGCCTTGAGCCGGAAAAACCTCTTGTGATAACCATTTCACTGTTTCACCAGAGTTGGTGCAACCTCTGAAGTAATAAGGGCCAACTCACAGGTTTTGGATGTGGAACAGTTGTTGGAATAGCTTGAGCTTCCTGTACTGTAGTTCCCTTGGCCATTGTCCCACTGTTGCTTGGGGATGGTGGAGTCCTTCTGGTCTTGGATCAGAGGCTTATTATCAGGGCTCTCAAACAGCTGTCTGAGGAGGCTGCCGCTGCTTTTTGGTACCTGCGTGGCACCGCCATCCCTACCAAAATCTGCCCAAGAGGAGAACAACAAATGATGACTGTTGGTTTGTTTGAAGTGCATGGGAGGTCAAAAAAGGGATTGTTACTAAACATAGGGTTATTACATTTACAAGTCCCTACATGTAGTGGATATTAAGAAGTTTTTTGCAAAAGGGTGAAATATGAATTTAAACTGCAAAGGAGTGTGGATTCTAGGACAATGGGTGACTCATATTGACAACAACATTGTCTACAAATGTAGTTAGTGAGAAATGAAGCGCTGGAGCCTTACCAGAAGAGCATATCCAGTCAACTATAGAGGGAACAACACTGTTCAGGTTATCGGAGGCCATCTCCTTCTCCTGGGACTCTGAAGAGAAAAGTATTCAAATATGTTATGCTGTATGGAAGTGATCAAACACACAGATGCTCTGCATACACACCAACAAATATCAGAAGTGTTTTTTTTATATATATATTGACTTTTGATGTACACAGTGGCCAGGCATGTGTAATATAAATAATAAATGCTAATGAATGTTGAACAACAAAACAGAACCTTTCTTTATTCAAAACACCATGAGGGAAAATGCTCTGAATAAGCCAGTGATGAACACATGACTACAGCTTTACTATACAATAGCGTTAAAATCCATACAAATTATTCACTACTTCAAGTTCCACTCCTACCTCTCATCATTTGATCCAGGTGCTCCCACAGGATGTCCCCAACAAAGTCAGGTGCCAGCTGCAGGAAATTCTCTTTTCCCAGAGTGCACAGCTCCTGACCGTTCATCTCAAACCTGGAATAGTTGAGGTGGGCCAGGCTGAATTCGCCTGCTGCCCACTGCAGCCACTGGAAGACATGATGCCTCGTCCACCTCCGTGGGTCTACAAGGAGAGACCATCACATTGTACTTTATTATTAGCCTGATCATCATCCTGAATTTCTATCTCGTTTCACTTCATAATTCGGTCTGAACTTTCTTCTGTCTGAGCCGTTTTCAGAGATTGGGCGGGGTTGCTTCCACCTAAACGCAATAAACAAGCAATTTGCCAAAGGCAAGAACAGACAATGTACTGCTACAATGCTATGAATAATAGCACAGAAATAAAAAAAATAGATAAATAGTAAATAAAAAGTAAATAATTTTTTTTGACTCACTCTCCGAGATGACAAAGCACTGCTGGACTTTGTTAAAGCCTCTGAAGCTGTCCTTCAAGGCTTGACTCATCACTGCTTTGCTACACGGGGTTAACATCGGCACAGAGCAGGTCCCAAGGTCTTGGGAAAACATGGAATGGAAAAGGTTAATTCACAAAAGGTGCATAAATCATGGACTGAAATCATTGTTTCTTTAACAGCTGCAAACATGTTTCTATTTGAGAGGATGGAGAGTGCCAAATCTGATTCAGGGGACGGTAATTCCTATTTAGAAGACATCAGTAGAAACCAAACATGTGTGGGCAAAGGTTTGCAGGAGTGTGTGGGCGATATGATTGATGACAATGCAGGGGTGAACTAAGAAGTGTACAGCAGCATACCTTGTGGCACACAGTCCAGGCCAGAGGGAACCTCTTGGAGTGACTGATCATGATCCGGAGTGAAGTAATACCCCATGGCAAGGGACATGGGGTCTTCAAACATTTCAAATGCTGTCTGTCGCTGTAGAAAGAAAAAATAACACGTTTTGTAAGATAGTGTGTACAATCCAGTGACTATAAGCTTAACAATGGAGTTGTGATGACTCATTTAGTGGGGGGGAAATAGTTTATAGTTTTATAGGGCTCTAAAAAAAATCTAAAAGATAACCGAGTCAAAAGAACAAACAAAAAACATGAGCCACACCTTGTTTTCTAGCGCACCTATCTGTCATTTTAATCAAACTCCTTGCCGTGAGGACTCTGTGCCAAGCTCGCCCAATATGCCATATATGGTCTTTCCTGTTCCGTAGCGCCACTTGAACACATCCCTGAAGGTAGCCAGGCTGATGAGGCCCTCATGGCAGTGTGGGCGGAAAATTATTCTCAAGTCCCTGTCCTCTGCCCTCCTTTATTATTAAGCTTAACATCCTGGGCCGTTTCTGTATTTTTACTAGATCTAATAGCATATCTGTATCAACATGGCACAGTGACGCGTTTACATGTTATACATTGCTATGTATATAGGATATAGGCCTAACTCGATTTGTTTTCTTCTATTAAAGCATATAACGTTTTTCTTTTAGCACAATCTGCGCAACAGACCCATCGAGCAAGTGTAGATAAGCTGTAGGCCTACATGAACTACACGCTCGCGTCTGTGTGATACATACTGTACATCCAAATATTAGGGGCTAGGCCTACACACCACATTTAGCTCTTAACACATTGAGCAAGCATTGTTATTCAAGTATTGGGTGTTTTGTTGTTAAGGCTTGGCAAAACTTAAGACACTCGCAATGAACATTGTTCTTAATATGTCAGTACATAAAAGCATTGCTGTGGGTCTACAGTAAGGCCTTCAAGAGAATGTATTTGGTTTGCCTGGTTGCCAAGGGGACGACACACTGACTGTGTGGGACGACAGACTATAGTGTGCCTAGGAGGAGAGCTTTCTTTTAAGTCTATTTGAAGTACGAATCTGTCACCAACTAAATAAAATACAGGTTCTACCACTCATTAACAAGAAGGAAATAGCCTACCTTGAGAATGGAGTGATGCCCACTGGAAATTGAAGAAATTTGATCTATGGCGAAGTCACACATTTTGAATCTAAAGGGGTTTTAATACAAAGCAGCATTTTCACCAAATTGTATTATAACTAATACATTACCATAAAAACAATTTAACTAAATGTAAGAACTAGGCCTATTTATTTGACTCTTCATACAAACTAATTGAAATGTAGGCCTATGCTTTTCTCAATATTAACCGATATTATTTAAATATCCACTAGCCTATGTTGATTTTGGCTATTTAAAGTCTTTACCATGTGACTTTAATATTAGCCGTCATAGGCCTATAATGTCGTGTAAACAATTGAACATAGAACTTCGTCTAGGCATGATCTCTCGTACAAAAAGTAATAAACTACACAGTAGGCAAACTCTAGGATGATGTGTAGGCTACAACCAATGAGCCATATAGTCCCCACTACATCGCTTACCTGTTGAATTGAAGAGAGCTTAAAACAATTGACACCGAAATTCAATTACTTTGCCAAAAGCGTTTGGCCGAATGAACAAAATATTCCTTGAAACGAATTTGAGAAACACCAAGCACGCGTCGTTCGACTCCCGACTCTGAAATCTTTCTGCGCTCAGTGACGAAACACAAGAGTTCAGTTCTTCCCGGAGATTGCTGTTATGGGCGGAGCGATGTCTAAACATATTTTCGTGCGCAGTGGAAAAATATTTTGTTAGGCCTACACCCTTTTCCCACTCTTTTGTTTGGTTGATTTTTACAAATTACATTATACCATTTTAGGCTAAACGGCATTTACAATCTATTCACTTTGCCAAAATGTAGGCCATCTCTTTGGATTTTTATCCTGTTATATTCCTAGTCCAATGTAGAGGTTTAAAACAATATGATTGAGCTAGATTTATAGAACGATCTATAGTTATATACGATCTATAGTACGATCTATAGTTTCTGTAAATCTATAGTTTCGATCCAGAGTAATATAATGCCTGACAGTAATAGTAGGCAATATAATTTGAGGGGTTCATCAAAAATGTCATTAGGTTTGTAAAGAAACAAATGTATTCTTAAGATTAGTTTGTCATGCATTTCTGTTATTCCCACAGCACACCAAATATGTTTATTATGAAGCCCCCACACATTCACACAAAAATACAAGTCAATTCTAGTATTTTAAACTTGTGATTAAGCCTGTCATGTGAATAACTTTTTTTCTTATCGTTTGACATTCATTTGATTACATATTTTAACTGAAAGATAAACCCAATGTCTTCAAAATCATTATTATTATTCGTATCAAGGTGGTGCATCCCTATAGTTAAGTTTTGTACTCCATCAGACCCTAATGGCTGGCATAAAAAAAAGCATCACCAACATGGTTGTGAACTTGAAAAACGTAGTGATTTTTACAATGACATAATAATTTGGGTATTTTATTGGTATGTGGGGGTTTACAATAACATAATCTGCAATATATACTGTTAAAGTACAACAGATGTATGGTACCCTGCTAGCAATTCTCAATTTTGTCAATCTGCCATGATAGCTCAATCTAGATATTCTGCTAGTGTTCATTTAATAAACTCCAACTGTAAAATGGATAAAGAGTGCAAAGAAACAGTTGCATCCCAGTAATTAATGAGCTTACCTGATTTAAAGCTGCCGTAGGTAAGATTTGAGAGTTGTAAAGAGAGCAAGAGCAGAAGTGAGCAAGACATTTAAACTAAACAACCAAAAAAACATCCCCTCCCTCTCTGCTCCCTCCCTTCCTACTTTCTCTGCCATTGAGAAGTGTTATATTCACGCACCTGTGATTGACAGGCAAGATGGATTCGCCGAACCAATCAGTGAAGAGCTGCCCTGATTAGTCAGAAATTTGCCAGGAGCTCTCAAATCTAAATTGCCTCATACAGAGGCAGGTGTGCAATCAACCAGAACAGAACGCATTTCACTCACTAATAGCTGACGGATGGCTATGGCATTTCTAACAAATTACACTCAAATTATAGCTCTTAAATCTCACCTACAGCATCTTTAAATTAAGCAATCAAAGAGAAAAAAAACATTAAAAGAACATTATAGAACTATGTTCATGTAATACACTTCCACAGAGCATATGGCAGCAGTATATGGCAATTATGAAATTAAGAAAAATAAAACCGTAACCTCAATTCAATTAAACAATATCCATACAACTGTTTCGTTTCCAACATGGCACATATATGTAAAAAGCACCAGCTTTTACTTGCAATCAAATTTAATTTAGGTTATCGGATGGTTTAAATAGTTTCCCTGTTTAACAGATGCCATATAGGAAACATGGCAATGTTGCTCCTTAGCTAAAGAAAGCTAATGCTATTGTATTGTCTGCATACAAATCCTATATTGGATTACTTTTAACAGCAAAGTGTGTGAAGCAAATGGGGCATTTAATTGTAACTCACTTGAATGACATGGGTCTTTGCTTTTGGTAATGCGGTAGAAAGCAATTGCACAAGCAATAAAAACAACAACAATTAAATGAATTGTTGAATCATCATCCTGAAAAATTGGCAAAAAAAATATAATGCAGAGGTAGATGCAGGGCAAAGGAGAATGGAAATGTAGTTATACAATTACAAATCTAAACTACCACTGTTCAAAGATATGCTTTTACAAATGTAGTGGTGTACTGGTGCAAAAGAATATAAGAACAAAATGGCACTTTCATAAAAACATCACTATCTCATCTGATTTGGGGTGATCTACAGTGGTCCAATAACCAATGACAGAATGCTAGTTCTTAAAACACCATGGCAACCTGACAATTATTTTGTTTTTCACTGCTGCATGTCAAGAGAACACCAAATAAACTAAGAACTGAATATTAGATGTGGAATGCATAGGGGAGGTCAGTCCATAGTAATCACCAGAAGTCACTATAAAAAAAAGCAAAACAATTTTCACAGTACAAAAACACCAATGGCTTTGTGGAAAAAAGATTGATATATATGTTTTGCTACTAACAGGATTTCACTATCGATCACGGCTTACAACATTAAAGACACCAAAGTTTAAGCTGGAATAGTGGCTACATTTTCACAAGGTCAAACTGAAATGGGGAACTTCCACATTGATGGGGACAACTAGTAATTGCTCAAAACAAAAAGGAACGCCAACAGTGTGTGGGTACGACCAATATCATTCCCCGAAGACACCCCTACAGATCGGTCCGTATCGGTGGGCAACTAGTCTGAGAATGCCAAGACTGAATCTAATTGTATATTTGGTTAGTCTTGGTGCAACATGTTAACGTTTTAAGGTTTTTTGCAGAGGCTCTAGGGAAAATCACCTACCCGTGTTTTCCTAACACCTTCAGCCCAATAGACCAAGAGGAGAACAAGCTATTGTGATTAAAATGGTCTACCATTCTCTCTACATGGTGTCCCCGTGATGTAACCATTTCAATGTGGTTGTAGTTTCCTTTCAGTTTGGCAATTACATTATAGCGATGGCAGAGGGGAGGGGAAGCGCTCTTTCTAGGGGTAAGGGGGCGTAGGGACGGGCCTGTGAGCTTTGTGGAGTGTGTGTGTGTGTGTGTGTGTGTGTGTGTGTGTGTGTGGGGGGCGGGGTAAAAAGGTCCTCAGTTCTTCAAGACAGAGTCGTACACTTGGTAGACATACTGGGACACCTCTGGAGCCCGGCACTTCAAGGAAAGCTGTGGAAACCAGAAGGGACATGAATATACACAGAAGAAAACACAGGAAGCTCAATAGTCCCTTCATTGCAATTTGCGCTCCTATTTTAGCGGTCCATAGGCTCTTTTTTCTTATAGACGGTTTATTTCAGTCTCAAAATAACATGTCTACACACGAGGACAACTTGCCTTATCAACTCGCAAGGTCAAGGACTCACAACAAATCTTTTTATACATATATTGAAGAGTAGCCAAACACTTAAATCATTCCAAAAGGATAGCTTGAAATATGTTGTTATGCTAATGAAATTCCTGACTGACTCAAATGCTAGCTGGAGTCAACTCAATTGAGCTCAGTGGTTTGTTAAAGAGAGATCTCCCACCGTGTAGTTGGGGTTCCCAGGCTGGATCCGGAGCTCCGCCAGGATCCATATGCCGTTGGTGAGCTTGAGGGACTGGTACAGCATGTCCTGGCCCTCCACGTTCCTCTTGGCTATTGTGTAGATGTTGTTGTTCTGCAGCTTGCCCGATACGGTGTCTGCAAGGCCACAGCATGTTCATATTCTCATTAGTTCACCTCTCTTCCGCGCTGGATTATGGTACCCTGCCCTGCTGCCCAGAATCGCGCTGTGATTGGCTGGCAAGGTTAGAGATGGTCAAGTTTAGGTATTAGGTTAGAGATGGTTAAGTTTAGGTATTAGGTTAGAGATGGTTAAGTTTAGGTATTGGGTTAGAGATGGTTCAATTTAGGTATTGGGTTAGAGATGGTTCAATTTAGGTATTAGGTTAGAGATGGTTAAGTTTAGGTATTGGGTTAGAGATGTCCTAAGTCCTATTTTACCGTTACAACTCAGGGTTTCTGTCTCAGAATCACTGCATATTACATTTTCGCAATGTTCCTATGGCAAGAAATCAATAATTTAGTAAGAGGACACACACATTTGGCTTGGGGCATGGCTATGAACTCCGTACAGCTGCCGAGGCATGGCCTTGTTCGAAGAGGAAACGGCCTGGGAGTCACTGTTAACCAGGCTGATTTGGTCTGTTCTGGCAGTGGGGAGCCCAGATATGACCGATGCATCTAAGTTTCCACATGCGGTCCCGGACCAGTCGGGCAGCGATTCATTGGATATCCCTTTTTTTTCATTGAGCATAAACTTGATAGCCTCAGCGATAGCTACATACCACAATGTTCACTAAAGTATTGGCTATAACTCTGTTAAAGGTTTGGGACCAGTTTGGGACCTTTCAGTTTTTCCTGAAAGTGAGGGGTACACGATCGAAATCCAGCACTGAAAAACTGCAATTGAGTGTTGTAGAATGCACCACTGGCTAAGCTAAAGTTAGCTGGCGAGCTCAGCCAGCCGCGACTAACGTTAGCGTTGCCAGGCTAGCGTTGCCAGGCTAGCGTTGCCAGGCTAGCTCTCCCAGCCAAGTCACCAGCTCTCTAATCCCGCGGCCGTTGTCACGAAGGGACAGTTGAAATTGTATCACCCGTGTGGCATATATCATAGCATACTGCCAAATGTCTAGCTAGCTTTCACAATTAATAATAAAGCCTGTTATATATATCCTAATACATTTGATTAATTTATTCAATTTATAAATGTACAATTTATAGAATGTTGCCTCCTGATGTTGAGAGGGGGCAGCGAAAGTCATTCTGATTAACGTAGGAAAATAGCACACTGGAGCAGATCGTGGGAAGCCTGACACGACAGCCAGTGACAAATTGCAAATAACGATAAAGTACAATATTACACATATCTGAAAAATAGAACCTGGGTTGCGTTGTACATCACTAACAGCCATTTTATAACAATTTTAAAGTGTTTTAGGCTGCATTACTACTTTAAGTTTAGGTATTAGGCTGGAGATGGATTAGGTATTAGGTTAGAGATGGTTAAGTTTAGGGTTAGGTGAGAGATGAATATGTTTAGTAAGCAGCGTGTCGGAAGCCAATCACAACGCCATTGTGGGCAGTGTGGGCGGGTCTTATCAGGACCTGCAGTGGGATCCATAATCACGGCCCATATTTGGGTCCTTTCTGTGATTGCTACCCAGCCCTTTGTGAGGGGGATATACAGCTCTTGTTGGAGTGGTAGTCAGATTCACAACATAACTCCAGTCTGAAAAGGCGTATAACAGAATAACAAACAAACAAGATCACATTTGTGAATTCACATCCATCTAAAGAGGTTAAAACCCAGGTGCACTGTACAAACATAGATAAAGGCTATTGCACACTGAAAATTGTGTGTTTGTCCTCTTTTTATGAGTAAATCACTGCGTTGCGTCGCCATGAGCGCTGCGTCAACTTGCGGTTATATGTGCTCCACTGGGTGCGACACAAACCAATGTACAAAGAATGATCTCGTCATTCATGACTGAAAGTGGTCAGTTGACACTAGCGTTCTCCATCGAGAACCGAAGCTCAGCGATTATTTCGTTTGGACGGAGACACCGATTATCAAGGCAGCGTTTCCCGGCCGAATGAAAGTTGACGGATCGCTTATTAGACGCGGTGCACGATCCCTCGATCACGCTTCATTCATGCTTCAACGTTATGTTGTTCAAACCAAAAAACCAAAGAAACAAACACAAAACAGACTTAGGAGCTAGCTATTCAATGGCGACGATGACTATACTACTAAACACACTGGCTAAGGGAAGGTTTGACGAGCTCTTCGACCACACTCTACTGGGACAGGGTTGAGCTATTGAGAGAACCTGAGTGCAGCCCATCCTTCATGCTCTTCTAACACTGAGGGTAGTTGCTGCTATACGGGTTGCCAGCCACTCCGCTTGCCAGCCAATGCACACTTGTAGGATTTTAAAATCTCTCTGAAAGGAAAACATGAGGACTTTCATTTATTTATTAATTTTACGTAGGAGGAAATGAGAAGACCGAAATCTATCGGAAAAAGGAAATCTATCGGAAAAAGGAAATCTGAAAAATCTTAATAGCTTTCTCTCTGTCTTCTCTCTCTCTGTCTTTTTATAGCTTTGTAGAAATGTGGTAGCGGTGGGTGCAAGGTCAACTCTAAAGGGTGGGGCTCTGTATGATTTGACAATGATTTACAAATCATTGTTGCTGATGACTGATTACAAGTATCAGGGAAAAATGACTGCTTGGGATAAGCTGAACTAGGATGAGCTGTGAAGGCCATAATCTGATAAAAACCCAACAAAATGACCCTTGATAATATCCCAACACAACCGGTAATATAATAATACAAATTGACAATGACGACAATGATTTTCTAACATTTTCGTCATTTTGTGAAAGAAACACAAGGACATGCAAGTAAACCTTGAACACACACCTGCATTCAGGTGGCACTCCTTAATCTGGTACTGCAGCTCGTTCTCGTTGGGGATATCCTTCCAGGTGGCGAGGAACACCTGGCGCTCTGTGGAGAACAACCCTCGTCATCAGTCATCCCTGCTACGCATGGCTCACACCTACCATTATCTCAGGTTTCTAAAAGGAATAAAGCTGCTGTAGGTCAGATTTAAGGGCTATAATTTGAGTGTAATTTGTTAGAAATACCATAGCTATCCGTCAGCTATTAGTGAGTGAAATGCGCTGTGAGAATATCGGTTTTGAGTTGACTGCGCCTGCCTCTGTATGAGCCCATTTCGATTTTAGACCGCTCCCGGCTCATTTCTGACTGATCAGGGCATTTCTTCCCTGATTGGTTCAGGGAATCCATCTTGCCTGTCAATCACAGCTGTGTGAATGCAGCACTTTTCACCGGCGGAGATTAGAAACGTAGGGAGGGAGGGAGCAGAGAGGGAGGGTACATTCTTTCGGGTTGCTTATTTTCAAAATCTTGCCCTCTCAAATCTTACCTACAGCACCTTTAAGCCACACGCTGCACAACCTAACATTATTGGTAAGGATAAGGAGTTCGGACTAGAACACATACCCATTTTTCCGTCTTCCACAAAGAATATGTTGAGGGGAATGAGCCCACTGAAGTAGAACACATCGATGTTGTTCTTCACAGCCACCTGTGTGCACGTCAACCAAAGCAGCGTTTAGATCTGGTGTCGACGCTACGAACGACATGCTTTTGTTTAACCAACCATGCACTGCTGCTTCTGTGTGTGAATATATAGACACATGTTTTGTTTTACTGACGTGTATATACTGAATGTATATACTTTAAAAGGGAACCGTCATGCTTGCGATTTTCTAATATATGAGAATATTGCTTCGTCAATGGTCCGACTTTTCCACAAAGAGTTGATTTTGCAGACAACTTATATGAAGCAGTATTCTGTCTGAAGGTGTCAAGTCAGTACCTGTAGATTGTTGAGAGGGTCCATCTTCATGACCGGCCCAATGGTGTTGAGAGGGAGGGAGACCTCGATGCTCTGGCTGGGCATCAGGGGGGTGTGGATGGGCAGGGGGCTGGTGGGGATCATCCCGAAACTACAACACACAATAGTTCCACACTCACATCAAACTGAGGTGCCTGAAACTACAACACACAACAGTTCCACACTCACATCAAACTGAGGTGCCTGAAACTACAACACACAACAACATTTACACTCACATCAAACTGAGGTGCCTGAAACCAAACAGTTTTGAAGTCATGATCTAAAAGCCTTGAATATATAATGTAATTAATAGCATAGCATTATAACACCATGTGGGTATTCCTCTTGACAAGCAATGAAACTGTTTAATCAGTCTAAAGCCCAAAGCACACAGAGCGTGAATTTCGGTTCATATTTGTAGCGTAACCCAAAAAAGAATTACATTGTTTTAATGGAGCAAAGCACACAGAACGCAAATGTAGCAGGGCTGTATTTTTCTCTCGCTGTGTGTAGGACTCTATATAAGTGTATTTTGGACACAAAAATTCGAAAAGATATCTGTCCCGACACGGCTGTGTGGATTTACAGTTTTCTTTATCTTACGTTTTTAAGGTAATTTGTATGGCTGGGGTAACTGTTATTTTGCACCTGTTCTTGTTGAACTGGATGGCAAAGTCAGACATGTGTTGCAGGGCCTTGTTGGTGAAGGTCATATCCATGTACATGTGTCCCTGGCGTCGAGAGAACGTCCCACAGATCTCCAGACCCTTGGCTTTGACAGCTGGGAGCCACACCTAGCACACAACATTGAGGAGTGACATTTATTGTCAGGCAATATGAGCAACATGTCAGCATTTTTCATGAGCCACTCAATAGCGATGTGGACTTTTGTACATATGCATACGAGTGGCGTACTGTCAGGGCCTTCTAGAAGAAGAAGAAGCAATTTTCTAGGCCTTCAGTGAAGGCATTAGATTGCCAAGAATAATGATACAAATAATAATGATTATTAATATAATTTGGATGCATAAAAAAACAACACATTTTTATGTCTTACCGTACTATGTGTTTTTTAATTATTTTGTACTTATATTTATTCTATTCTCTTTCTTTTTCTATAACCTAGAGCTGAGCATTTGTAATGGCAACAATTTACCCCCAGAATCAATAAAGAAATCTGAATTATTTTCCTTGGTTCATGTGAAAAAGTCAACATAAGTGATGGAATAGAGGTCGACTTGGCGCACATCAGAAACACTATCTCTGAGATGGTTGTGAAGCAGTCCCAGGGCGTTGACCTCATGAGGCTAAACTGATATGTCAAGCTTAAAGAAAAAATATAAATCCTATTGCTAAAGTCATTTAGCAGACTACGCTTTTATGTTCCTATCATAAACGACACTTGGCGTTACTTTGGCCTCAACTCACGGATTTGGGCACGATGTAGCCTCCGGTGGTGATGGCCATGCCTGTGGAGAGCTCAAACAGGTCGTTGAGGCCGCTGCTGAGGGCGGCGGGCGTGGGTGACGGGGCGAATGTATTCGGGACAGAGGATGGGATGAAGTTCTGTCCCACCTAGGGGGTTGGGATGAAATCACAACATTTGATTGGACACTCGAGTTCCCACTACATCACTGAATCAGTGAGCCTGCAGATCAAAGAGGTTCATGGGATTTTTTTGGTCAACATTTTCTGGTCATGCGTACGAGAGAAAGAATGTGAGGGAAAGAGTGAGAGAATAGGAAGATACAATTGGCCCCTTACCCAGGCCCGTGCAGTAGACGTTTCAACTGATCATGTTTCAACTGATCATGCACCAGCACTTTATTATTGTTTTTGTAAACCTTAACTCCCTTCTTTCACCTAGCAACATGAGTGCAAACAAGCGCAGGCACATGCATGCGTCGAGTGAATTAGAAGAAGCCGCCACCAGAGCATGTTTAAGCTTTGTAAACTGTAGGAAGTGTGCGGGACAGAGCTGACTAAACTAGAGCACGTAAGCATGCAGACGGCCGGCTTAAACACAAGGGGCTTCAGAACTTACAGCAGGACTTCCCCCGACACCTCCGCCCAGATCTCCCCCGAGCTATAGGGAGAGAGAGAAAAGAGAGGAATCCCCCCCCACCCGCCCCCAAGCATTCCAAACAGACAGAGAGACAGAGACAGAGACAGAGAGAGAGAGAGACAGAGACACAGAGAGAGAGACACAGATATGTGCTTAGCAACAGTGACCAACAGATTGTTATGTAACCTTTGTGGAAGCAAATGAATGGTACCGTCCATCAAAACCATATACTATAGTCCGTAGGACCACCATGTACCATCAAAACCACTTTCTGAATAAGTGTGTGGGCAGAAATATGTGTTGCTGGATTGGTTTATCATTGTTCACATATCTTTCTTTGGCACATGTGAAGATGTGTTGCCTCCTCTCCGAAAGAAAACGGAGGCAGGCTTTGTAGAGTAAGCACATTAGAACATTAGAAGCCTGTTCTTTTTTGTCAGCTTATTGTAGTTAACATTTTGACATTTGTAAAAACAGTCAACAGGAGGAAATGTAACTCCCAAAACGATAAAAGTAAGCAATCAAGAAGAAGTCTTTGAAATACCACTCGGGAGAACATCCTCCTCAATCCCGTATTGTTGTTCATTGGTGCAAAGCCAGAGACTCAAAGAAACACTGCACCACAGGCTGCCGTTGTTCAGAACAAATTGACCAAAGAGCCCTTGCTTCCACCGCTACTTATGTCAACACTTTCAGGTTGACAGGTTTGGTTGCTAGGTTAACGCAAAACTCTATGCAGTGATGGCTGAAGGCATGATGCGGACATTTTGGTGCATTGGGCTATTCTGAATGCCTTCCGAGTCTTTCGGAAGCTAATCGACTGTTATTCAGAGAGTATTCTGCAACATGACAGTTCCTATCCTTTGAATACAATGTGAACATTAGCCAAGACAATCTATGTTCATGTCTACCAACTCGCTCACTTCGCCAACTGGGATGCAAAACCTTTGTTGGCTCATTATTAGACTTGCATAACATAAATATTATCATTTTACATAACATTACCATTTTAATGTTACATAACATTACTAATATAATGTTAAGTAGAGTTGAATTTAATAGAACACTTATGAATAGAATATTTTATTCTATCAACATTATTATGTTATGTAGATGGTGTGCTATGGTAGCTAACTAAATAGTAGGAAGTTCACTGCCCATTATATGAAAACCAATTTGTCCAGCGTTTATCCAAACCAATGTGTGTTTGGAGAATGTTTTCAAGCCAAAGGAAGGGAATTCCGATAAGGGATATCCGTTAAAGATACTTTTCACAATTATATATATATATATATATATTAAAATATATATATACATACACATGTATATGTATATATATATATATATGCACTTTTTTTATTATTCTGAACCAACACATTTTATGATGTGAAAGTCTTCATGTGGGTTTGGGTGGGTGGTCTCTTTTATGAGCAGGGTGCTGGGTTTGTATTATTGGAAAAACAAAACAAAAATACATAAAAAAAAAAAAACTCCAGTTCTGTTGACTGCATTGTACAGCATGTTACATGTAATGTACTTTTTTTCTCAATAAAAACAAATTACAAAAGAAAAAAAAGCCCACCCACCAGGCTGTCCAGCCCACCGCCCAACAGGTCCACGGCACCCATCTGCATGGAGGAGACTTGGGGCACGTTGACGGGGGGGCCCAGGTCCAGGTTGAGCAGGTCCCCCAGCAGATCCCCCTGGCTGGGGATCACATGGGGCTGGTCCATGGTGGCTGCCGGCCCACCACTCACAGGGCTCTCCCCCGTCTCGGTGCTGCAGAGAGAGGGGGGGGGAAGAGAAGAATGAGGGATAGGCTACAAGAGTCATTCAACACGCTGAAATGTGTTCGTACATCTGGGTGTCTGCTAGAACTACTTGCAAAATGCAAACATACTTTCTAGTTTCTCAGCCCTTCCGTCTTCAAGCAATCAATGTTTCATACTTTCTCAGGGAATCCGTCTCAGGGATAAACGATTTAAACAAGACTAATGAGGATCTAACCTAAAGCATCGTATAAATGTCCTGTCTGGAATACTGTCTAAGACTTCATTCAAACTACAGTGACAACAACAAAAAAGGTTAAGCCGTTGTGGTTTCTTATTGGTCAAAGTGAGTGGCAGGTACCAGCTGGCCCAGTTTTAGCCGTTCAGACAAAAACACTTGCTATAACCTGTTCCTCAGTGGAGGCGGTGCTGTCCCTGTTCCGTCTCAGAGCTTAGCTCCCCATTTAGATAGTCATTTTATTGTCCACAAAGAGGACAATCATTTTTACAAACAATGGGCCGCACGTTTAACACAGCACATAGACACAGTACACAAGAAGTAATAATACATGAGACACATGAATACATACAGACACGTTAAAAAGAGGGTTCAGCTGATTGGTTAATTAGGGAGTGTGGTTATTGAGTGCAAGGATGGCAGAAGGGCCATTCTGCATCTGAGGGCTCCGAGTCTGCGGTCGGAGAGGAGGAGCAGGGTGAAGTGCTGGTGGAGTGGGTGCTCTGGGTCATGTGACATTATGTGTGCCTTTACGGGGTCAGAAAGGAGGTGATACTTTACCAGCTGAGTGAGTGACGTAACGTTTGTGGATGGGTCTATTGACACATTGACACGGTATCTGACCTGCTGTGCTGAATGGGCAGGTGTTTGCGGTGGATCCCGTGGCTCCCCTCCACGAAGGCATTGGGGGGCTTGTGGTAGACGGAGGCCAGCGAGCCGATGTGGCAGATGAGCTCGTCCAGCAGGGTGGGCTCGATGAGGTCTGTCTCCTCCGAGATGAGGGGCTTCTCAGAGAGCACCACCTCCTTGGCGGTGACTGGGTCGGTGGACAGCAGGCGCCAGTAGATGTAGCCTCTGTCGCGCAGGTCCGGGTTGTCAGAGTCCTGGGGAAAGAGGAGAGGTCGTTCTGAGAGTTTCGAGGGGACCCATCTTGGCGATGGATACTGGATCATGATACTGGATCATGATACAGACGCGACGCGCTTCGTTTCCAAAAGACGGAAGTGCTAAATGCTATTGTTAATATTTGCAGTGAGAGCGGGCTCACGCTAAATGCTCTTCAGCACAATAATGTTGACAAATTGCATTGGTAACAGAGGTTTCAGTGAAGCCTCGGCAGACGGTTACAATGGTTTGATCAGGTATTGTCCATACTTCAATCCAACAAGGCATTTTACACATTTTAAAAAAGTATTTTACAATCAGAAAACAGCCAAACCCCCCCAAAAAATTTAGAATAGGTAGAAGAACAAAGAAGTTAATTAAATAATTAATAATACTATTAAATAATAGTAATATTGCAAATAACTAATCATTTAATATTTTTTGTCTATTTTTAACATGAATACTTGAATATGTGTACTCTTCATTTTGTTTAGGGGTCGACCGATTATCATAGTTCATCCGACGCAGCCACCACTCCCCGAAAGGTACAATGGTTTTTTTATATAAAAACGAATAACGGCCCCAAATATCAGTTATCGGCAAGTACTTTTTCAACTACTTCCTGAATAAAAAAAATACAAAAACATGAATGACAGCGATCTCTTTCAGTCTGAATCATAAAATGCTGTGAACGTGTGTGCTCACCTGTGTGGCCAGGCTGAGGACCTGCTGGACCAGCTCCTGGGTCTCAGAGGGCTTCTTGAGGAACAGCTTGACTATGGCGGTCAGCAGAGTGAGCTGGACCTAAAGACACAGGAAGGAACATCCGTCAGCGATACACACTCTACAGCAGTGGTTCTCAACTGGTCTAGCCTCAGGACCCACATGTGTCATTGGTCATTAAGTCACGACCCAAAAAAACAAATGTATTTACCAATATTGCAGTAATCAACAATGCCTTCATGTGCTGTTAAAAACATTGAGCAAACAAAAAGCTGCAACAATTGGGGCTAAACTGAAATAATAAGCCATTGAAACATGAATTAACATTGGAACATTAGTTAATTCATGGGCTTCTTTCTAAAGATTAAGGTTTGGCATATGCTCTGCGACCCACTGAAAATGCCCTCGCGACCTGACCCACCAGTTGAGAATCACTGCTCTACAGAATTGCCCCAACACCATCCACTTAGGCAATATTAAGAGGGTGTGCTTTACCCTCTCGTGTAATATTGTGAATATACCACGGTTACCAACAAAATAAAATATATAATCAAAATGTAGTCATATTGTGGGGCAATTCGTTCTCAAAATAAAAAAATGTTTTGTTAGTTGCATCTCCGTTTCCCTGGAAATTATCAACAGCAGAGTAAGCTGGTAAACCAAGGTCGCTACGTCTCCGCCCATTCCCAGAGATTGTTCATGGATGTGGTACAAACCTGAAACATGTGTGTGCCAGACAGTATGTGCGTGCGCATATCAAGCGGGGGATCTCTCGTGAACTGAACAGGCCGAGACGGTTGTGTGTGTGTGTGTGTGTGTGTTGTTCCTTTCGCGTAATTTTTTTTTAAATTTATTATCTAGACACAATCTAAATGAAATAACGGTTGTAGAATCAAGGCATTTCTCTTCTGTATACAGGGCTACAGATACTTCTTTTACCCTTGTTTGCACTTTAGTAAAACACAACAACAACCCATGAAAAAACACGAGAGGTTTTTTACAACCAAATGAAGCCAACGGCCCAAGAGGTCATTGGGTGGGGGTACCTGGGTGCTCTCGTCATGGAAACCCTCGAGGAAGCTCTCCAACAGCTCGTCCGCATTGTCGATGCGCTCGGCGTACTCGCCCACGATCCAGATCATGGCGGCGCGGGCGTCCGGCTCGTCTAGGGAGTCCAAGTTCTCACACAACGTGGCAATGATGCTCTCATACCTGGAAGCCAAAGGGGTCCATGAATTAGGGTCCACAATTACACACCTGCCACCAGCCACCAAGATTTTACCATATTGGCAACAAACAAACAAAAAAGTCTGGGTCACATATCAATCCAATTGCTTGACCAGTAGATATTTTTTCCACTCTCAAAATGTGTTATGTTCATTTTGGACCCTGGGGAACAAGGATTCATTGAAATTAACCAAAAACTATATGACGTTTTTTGGTTAATACATTTAGATCATTCCCATGCGCTAAATGAAGGACAGGCTTCTCCTCAGTTGTATTCACACAGTAGCACGTACTTGTTGGGATACTTGCGGAAAATGTCCCGAATGACCACGATGGCCTCCTGCACAACATAGTTGACCTTGGTCTGGATGAGGTCTAGCAGTGTGCTGACGCAGCGCTCAGCAGATTGCTGTGTAGGGAAGTAAACAGCAAAGAGGAAACCACCCGGTTGTTATTACCAAGACACGCGTGGGATACCAAGGCATAGCAATATGTATTCATGTTTGGTATTTTTGCTTCCACATTGTAGCCGACTTTCGAAGCTTACCTCAACTTTGATGGCGCAACGTCCTATGGCCCGGACAGCCTTGCGCACAAAGTCAACGTCCACCTCTGTGGCGTACTCTTTCAGCTCAGCCAGGACCTGGGTGTGGTCAATGTTAGTCACAACCCACAGTTATGAATACCATGTATGCTGGTCTCTTCAATGTTTATTACGAATGAGTCTACTGAACTTCAAAATGTGCAAAATGCACATTCATTTTCATTTCTGTAAACATGTAAAACATGTCCATCCTTTTTTGTAATCTTGGCCAAAAAATTTAAATCATGCTATATTTTTTATTATTTATCTGTGCAAATTCAATGTTATTGACACCTATAGAACGGTCACATCTTGTACCTTTGTCATCAACTCATTATTGCCAACTCTAAGGGGTCACCCGCGTCCTCCCATCTCCTTTCCATCATCTTTCACAGTTGTAAACGGCAGACCCAGGCATTACCATTCACTTTCATCCTAACTTAAGTCCTGTACCTGTGCTATGTTGGCCTGGGAGGCCAAGCGAATCATGATGTCCAGTTTCTCCAGCTTCACATAGATCGGGTCGTTGTACTTCACAAAGAACACCTTGATCTCCTGCTTCAAGATCTCGGGCCTAGACGAAGTGAGAAACCACATGGCACATTGGACTCTCGCCAGTTCATAGTTGTTTCTTTTAAGTAATATGCATATTCAAATATCAATCATTGTGATTTAGTAATGGATACTTTTGACATCTCTGAGACAATCAAAGTGTCTTGGAAAAAAACTTTCAAAACTAAAACAAGAAATACATAATGGGGTTTAAAAATAAAAAAGATAGCTGCATCGATCTTAAGATCTTACCATTACTGGCTTACCATTACTGCCATGACTGGTGGCCAGGCATGGTACAATGTGAGTTTGTTTCATTATTAATACTTTCCTCCCAATACACTTGTGTGTTCTACCTATTTCTTTTACTTTTTCTGTTGATGGATTTAATTGTATCATAATCAAACCTTGAGGAGATTAGAGATTTCATAACGCATTCATGTCCGTCCTTAAATAATCTTTCATAAACAACAGTTATCCTGCATTGTAATTCAGCCACAGAATCCGTAAAAACAAATAGATAAGAAATTTAATGTGACCTTTTCTGGACGATGAGGTTGATGTTCCTGAGGGCAACGTACTGGACCTCTGGCTCCCCAGAGAGCAGGGTGACCAGGGGGGGAGAGAGCTTCTTCAGCAGGGTGTTGTAGTAGTCAGACTCCTTGGGCAGCAGCTCCAGGAACTTCATCAGCACCTTGACAGCAGACAGCACCACCGCAGAGTTGGCATGGGACAGCCGGGGCGTGACACGCTCACAAATGCTTGGGGAGGAGAAGATTTGAAAGAAGCATATTTTAAGTTATGGAGGATAGTGTTACAACGGCAAAAAGAATAACAGTGGATGTGGAATAAAACATTTTGAATGATTAAGTCATGTCTTCCAGTATGTTTTCTAACAAACCTAGAGTCTGACGATGATGATGATGCAAAGTTAATTCCCCACAAATACAGATACCTTGATAACGTGTTCTCAAGTCTTAACTTGCACATTTCTCTTTAACATTGGGAAGACCGGGAAAAAACATGTAGTATGTCTATCTAAAACTTTTCTATTCGTCACCTGCTACAACATAATTTTAGCAATTCTGCCTGAAGCAACTTTAATTTAAATCTAAATTCAACTCTTTTCTTCAGCTGTTATATTATTGTTCATGACAATCTATAAACATCCTCCATCCTACATTCTTTTTATGTAACATTATGATATTGTTTTCTGTGTTACATGTATGTAAGGTATTCTGTGCGTTTCTGTTTGTAGGTTATGGAGAAGAGCCTGTGTAGAGCCACTCCCATGATTGGTCAACGTGTTTCAATATTCAGATTCCCAGTGCCACTCAGACGATTGGTCCGTGGCGCTGAGCACATTTAACACTTGTACACTACAACATTGCAAGATCAACATACATTTGGTGGGCCATCCACACAGTGGGGGTAACCAAAAGGACCCCCCCCCCCTCCTGTCCTATCCTATCTGGGAAAGATCTCTACATCTGTCTACCTCTAGAGCAAGGACACTACAAAGAAGACTAAATAACATATCTGACGAGAGATATAAGAAGGAACTGTGTGTCATAGCTCCTGGACGCTACAAGGCTACAGCCACTGCACTGCATGGTCTGTTTCATCTACCTTTGGGCCTCTCTTTCATCCTTAGGGTTGTAGTTGGACAGGCAGTCCAGGATGAAGATCTGGCCCCACTCAGTGCACTCATTGAGGGCCGTCAGCAGCTTGTTGATGTTCTGGGGGTTCAGGTCCAGCAGGTTGCTGTTGGGGTGTGACTCGCTGATCTCTGACAGAGCCGCAACTGCATTGGCAACAACCTACAGGTTGAAGAGGAATATTGCCGATATTGCTGAACCGGTTGCCTACTTGCAGCAATGCTGCAAAGATGCAGGAATACTCTTTAGCTATGCAGCAGTTAATGCACTGCTTCTACATATATGCTTGCATTTCTTTGATTTAAAACAAAAAGCCTTCTGTGGATAACATTGTTTTAAAAAGACTGACGCAATTGTTCATTTTCATATCATTGCTGAATATGTAAAATACGATCTGGCAATTTAAACAAAAAATTATTTTTATATAGGCACTTTGTACAGCTTGTAGCTGTACTGATTGGCGTAATGCCTAACCACTAACAATCACTTCGTCTTTATTCATATCCATCATACCATTATATCATCAAGAAGGGGTGACAAATATCAATACGTGTCAATCACCAGCTGAATAAAATGATGCGCTACTCTGTCTCACGCTTAAGTAGTACTGTGTAATGATTGGTTGAATGAAACCCTGCATGCTGCATTGCCCTTTAAAGCGCCATAGCACCACAGCTAGAAACACCTATGCACCGGCTCCACCATTCAGTCTATGAGCCTAAGTGTCGGTGCTCTAGTGTGGGAGATATTAGGGACAGGGATTGGCAGGGGCCTCACAATACCATATTACAACGATGTTTGAGTGCAGATATGATATATATTGCAATCTGTAAATATTGCGATACGATATTCTGATTTCTTTGTGCACTTTTATCTTTTGTACAGTTTAACGTTGGGGTTCGGGTTGCACAGGTCCGCAATTGTTTTTTAAATGAATGTGGCCAAACAGAACAGAACATAGTAAATGCAAATTGACTAGAGGCAAATACACTATAGCGCCCTCTGTAGGACGGTACCATTAATTTGCTTCCACTAAGATAACATAATGAGTGTACTATTACAGGACAGTGAACAATACATGTAACTATGTACAAAAAAATGTAATAAAGGGATGTTATAAGTATTTGCCCACACCATGGGGTTGGAGTCTGCAATGAGGTCCCTCAGGGAGTCCAGGAAGCCCTGGTCCTCAACCATCTGGGCATTGATGTCATGGAGCTTGGCCACACACACCGCTGCGGTCTTCCTCACGTACGGGTCTTCGTCCTTCAGACACTTCCTCAGGGGCTCGCACAGGTACTCCGTGATCTTGTCTACTCGGATGCAACCCATGGTGCGCACAGCCAGTGCGCGGATTAGAGGGTTAGGGTCCTCGCAGTCCTAGGTGGTAGATAAGGGGGGGGACATTACAATGACTTGGTTACAATTTCTAATATCGCCCATTTTCCATCTACCATTTCAGTTTCCAAGACCTTAGTTAGAAAAAGAGCCCATCCATCAGACTTTGACTGACGGTTGAAATCATGAGGGGCTTGCCTTCACGAAGCTGTTGACAGCCATGATGGCCATGTCTGGCTGGCTCTTGGCGTAGTTCATTAGGTAAAGATAGACCAGCTTCTTCAGCTCCAGGTTGTCGGTCTGCATACAGTTCACCACATCTGGGAACAAGGAACTGATGGAGGAAAAAAAAGATAGAACCCATTTGGAATAAACAAGGCAACAACAACAAAAACACACAAATGTGTGTATGCGTATCATGCAAGCAAGAATTCACTGTCTTTAAGATTTTCAGTAACATGTTTTATCATTTTATGAGGAATTACACCATATCCCAAAATATAATGTACATCCAGCATTTTCAAAGTTTTGTTTGTACCTGACATCCTTCCCCACCGTCATAGCAGCAATGACCTTCTTCACTGCTTCCTTTCTCTTCTCCTTCTTCTCATTGTTCAACTCCGCCTTCAGCTCAAAGATCTCACCTATCAAGCAAGTCCCATATCCAATGTTAAAGGAAAACCAAACCCCAACTTATTACCTACAACTTATTTTGGATGAAAAGTAATGTTGTGGATTACATCGTAGTGCTATGGATTGATCCTGGTCCAAATCTCCACTTAAATCCACAAAGTTTTAAAAACGTAGGATAAGATGTAAATATGGACTCATAAGTGCCCTCTATGGGTTAAACGCATAATTGTTAGTGACAGTTTTGGGTTACCAGGTAACGTCAATCAAACGTTCTGGCTACACCCCCCCAAATCTGATTGTAGCGAGTGGAGATAGCGGAAGCCTGAACAGCAATATAGCCCCGCACATAACTGAAAAAAAGTGTATGTCAGTAGTGCGACAAAAGCACAACATCTGTTTATTATGACAGTGGGCGGGACTAGCTCAAACAGGGTGTTTGATTTTCCTTTAACAGTATTAAAGATTATTATTGAATTATTGAATACTATTTATTATTATCAAACCATACAGAAATGCACTGTGCAAAAATCTAAAAATGTGATGAGCTCATATTAAAGGACACACCATCGTACTGTATATCAACATAGAATACAAATGATATATTATAGCCCTATATTTAAAAAAAATCCAGTGAGATAGAAATAAAGTTTATTATTTACCTTTTTTGTTGGTGGTGAAATATTTGGAGTCTGTCATGACTGTGGTCTTTCAAGTCTATGGATGAGAAACACAGAGTAAGCTGGAAAAAAAGGAGAAAAACACACAGGCATCCACAAAGATCCACACAATATTGGACTGGATTAGAAAAAAACGATCTAGGCACAGGTGCTGTCCCGTTCAAACAGACCTTTAAATGAAGCTTGGCAAGTTGGCAGTTGGAGTTGGCAAGACTTATTATTAAATATGTCCTCATGGATAATACTCATTTACTGTTCAGCATCAAGCAGATACCATGAAAATAGTTTTGGACACATTGCCATATGTAGATTAGATCATAGGACTATGAATGTTAACAAAAAGCTAGGAAATATTTACCACAGAGAATGGAATGGAATGTCTCAATGAATTCACTCATTTCAAAGTGATCCCAAAGGTTTTGAACTACCCCTGAGAGATCTAAACATATTTAAAAAATAAAAAGCTTGATGTCGCCCATCAAGTCTTTCTTTAAATATATTTAGATCTCACATGAAATAAGTCTCCTCATGAGGCATTAGTTCTCTTGTGCCGCAACGGCGATCTTTAAAAAACAATAATAATCTGAACGAGCTGTGCGTGTTTACTTACGCACATTCTTGTTCCATATGCAATGTGTAAAACAAGGATGTAAATCAACACAACAAAGTAATAAGTCAAGTAGGGATGCACGATAAATATCGGGTGGATAAATTATCGGCCGATAATGGTACATTTTCATTATTATGTATTATTCCTATAATCTGGAGGGAGCAGCGGACGCCCGTGGATTTAGCCTTTGGCATGACCCCCTGCACCAGTCTGCCGGGCTTTGAGTATTTGCGGGACCTCAAGCAACGCCTGTCAGAGGCGCACGACTTTGCCCGGCAGCTCCAGGAAGATGCCGGGGCAAAGCAGAAGCGGGCGTATAACGTCCATTGCTGGGGCCGCTGCTCCTCCCCCGGAGAGAAGGTGTCCTACTCGGAAGAAGGGTTTCTCGCCCATCAAATTCACCAGACATTGGGACCTTTAAAGCTGTCTGATGTTGTGTACCGAGTGAAGCTACGTGTCAGGGGACAGGTAGTGGTATTGCACCGGCTTGTGTTCCAGTATTACTAGTTGTGTTTAGAAACAGTTTAAAGCGTTATTTATTGTTATATAATGTTTAGTGGTTATTCTGTTCACATTTTACATCATACTTTGTGTCTGTCCATTCATTTTCACGTATGTATAGGCCTAGTTGTTGTCAGAGTGTCTCTTTGTTTGGAGACCTTAAAGAGTGATCTTTGCATTGATAAAGTCACAGGCTATGCTAAATAAACGGTGAAACGAGACTTGTTTCTTTCTTGCCAAGCTGGTCATCACGTAGCTCGCCACGATAAGTACATACAGATGTGCGAAATGTAATGTGCGAAGTGTCATTTTATAAATTACATTTCAATACATTACGCGATTGCGACATTTAACCAATTCCTGAAGGACTGCTACGTTTGATTTCAGGAATTGTATTTCATTTCGACTCCTATCGCTATTACTGTAATACCGGTGACAGCCGCGCACGCCAGAATAGTTGGAGCGCTACCTTGACTGCGTCGCAAATGACTTGACCGCCGTTCTTCTAGTCCAGTTTATAATATAAATTCGTTCCTTTAAACAGACAGTTCCACCCATGTACACAAGGTGCAAGATAAATGCAAGGTGACAGAACAGCAGCTAAGAGTTCCCACAATGTCTATCTTTAACCCGACTGCTTGATATCATACACTTTTACTTAGCATACATTAGCAGACGTTAGCATGCGGTGGTTAAGGCATGCTAAGGAAATGCTAATAAGACTAATACATTATACAACACAGTCAAACGAAACGCAGTACGTATTTGCCTCATTGTTTAGTGTAAGAAGGAAATCGATCAATTATGATGAAACCGCCAATCAGGTTAGAGGTACATCTATCGACAATCGGCAGCCATATCCCGAAATGCTTTATATCTAGTTTGATATCTTGACAGTAGCTTGATCCAAACAAAACAACAACACGAAAGTATTAAACATGAAAGATACCTGCTTATATGCAATGCCAAGGCTTAATTTCCAAAGTAGATGATCCTGGAACACCTAGGCCGTAAAATCTAGGAAGTTCAATTTTGACTCAAAGTGAGCACTGTGGGAAGATGGAGAACAGAATTCCAAGGTCTTAACCGAGGATGCGTTCGAATACAGTCGGAGAGAATATTATAAATAAATATTAATTGCAGAATTGTATAAGCGACGTCGTAGATGCTGTTGTAAAGATACGTAACAGCTGCATATGCATGTTTCAAGTGGACAATTACTATTATAAATTAGTATGCTCAATTTCGAAAAATGTAATAATTGAATGCAGTAACACAGTTGGCAATCAGACCCATGTGATTAACCCAAGCAAGCCAGCCTAAGTGTGCATGCTTTACACTTAAAAGGATTCTCTATTTTCGACAACCCTTCCCTCCGATCAAGTGCTACAAAACAAGGAAGTATAGCAACATAAGGACAATTCGACCGTCAAACGCAAAAGGAGACTCCCCTCTCGGTTTCTTCGATGTGACTTGAACGCAGCAGTGTGCAACGAGACGTCTCCGCCGGAATGTTTAATTGAGAAAGCGTTGATGGAAAGAGACTAGTGTTAGTCTATTCATGGAACAAATCCTTATTTTGACTCAACTTTTTTTAATTAACCGGATCAACTAGCTCGCGGATCTAAATGAATCGATATCCATAATGAATCGAATTTATATCAACTCCTGTGTTTAGGTTGGATTGAACAAATTATATTAACAGAGTCTAGCGCAAGCAATCCTTTTAAAGCTGGCCTATTCCACTAGCAGCCAGTGGGCCACATACGGCCCCTTTAAAGTGATGGATATCAGGATCTAAAAATGTAAAATAACCATACATATCAGAGGGATGTATCCACAACACACCTACCAAATACCTTTGATATAGAAAATGTCAAAAAGTATATTAAAGGAGCTATATGTAACAATGACACCGAGCGCTTAAAATGGGTACTGCAGTCCAAATTAACAATATTGGAGATTGTTGTCTCCACCCACCCCCACCTCAAGTTGAGCGCAACATTATATTTTGAGACAAGCGCAATTATTCTATTTTGACAATGACAAGCGACGACTCCCTACACTGTAAGTTGATCAGCTAATGTATACATTTGCAATTTATTGTTTGCAAATTATAAATCAGCTCATGTGGATTTTTTATAACTATCAATGTTAGCTAGATCCATGGCTGGTTATGTTTACGGTCACACAGATATAAGCTAACGTTAGCAAAATTTCCCCGTGTTTTAGCACTGTTCTGGTCATGGAGCTTTTTTGAAAGAGGGTGAGGCTTTTTAGGGCAGGTAGAATCTAGTGCAATCTCAGTTGATCCAGTTCGTTTGCTTGCTTCCATGGCTGCAGCACGCTGTCTTTGTGTGCCAATTTGTTTTTTGGCACACCCAGGGTACTCTGAGAATAGTGAATCACACAGGTCTAAACAAAAACAGACATTCCAACCCGGAATGGAAATTTCAAAGGAGAACATACTGGCTGTAGCCTTGTTGCCTTGTTAGCATGCTTCCTTAATCTCTGATGACATATCATGGTCATTTTATGATTTAGTACAGTAAATTTGTTACATATAGCTCCTTTAATATACATTTCAAAGCACCTAATAAACTCTCGCTAGCTTCGTTCAGATCAGTCAGGCCTCGAGCCCGTATAAAATATACAAATGCAGAAACATTTCAAACCTAAAAAAATCTGAACCAACCTTCATAAAGGCAGGATTGGAAAAAGGCATGAAAAATGCACAGCTCATGAAGGTAGCCGTTCACACAAAATGGCTGCCATGAGTCACTCTATGAAAGGCAGACCAATTGATTCCCAGCTATCCTCTATCAAGAATGAGCAAATGAAAGAGGCAAGAAAGATGTCTATATAAAATTATAGGATCAGTACAGTTCTTGGCTCAACAGGAGAGTGCTTTAAGCCAGGGTCATGAAGCTGAAGAGGGCAACATTCAACAGTCATTACAATTAAGTGAAGATGATCCTGGTCTTGCCAAATGGCTGCCATCACATATAGTCAGACTACACCTCATGGATGATGATATTTGCATGCACAATATTTTAGAGGCAGATTTTTTTCATACGCTACATTCGGACTGCAGGCAAAATTGGCCCAAATCTGAATTTTCAGATATGAATATATATTATATACACACACACACACACACACACACACACACACACAGAGTATATAAGTGGTTATATCCAAAACTATTGTATTCCAAGCATTCTTCCTCGGTAGTATTTTACCTTAACAATCAACTTAACGTGACTTAAATTATAAGGCGATTTCTATATATACACTTAATAAAAGTGTTAACCCATGCCTACAGTAGGTTATTTAAGCAGTGATCTATGTGACACTTCTGAACGATGACATAATGGCTTGTCCATTCGTCGGATTTAGGAGTGCAGATCGTTGCTTGTACACTGCACGCCGAGCCGCATTTTGGGTTTCAGCGTGGCATCTTTAGTATTTTCGACGCGCTCCGCAACGGCTTGCAGTACATTTACATTTAGCTGACGCTTTTATCCAAAGCGACTTACAAGTTAACTATTTCAGGGACATTCCCCTGGAGCAACTCAGGGTTAAGTACCTTGCTCAGGGGTACAATGGGGATCGAACCATGACTCTCCGGTGCTCCGTCTGGAAACACTGTTCCTTACCCACTAGACTACCACCACCCAGTACAAAACCACTGGAGATTAAGCCATTATTAACATTGGTTGTAATGCGAATTGATGCATGTTCAAAGTATGTCACTACAGTAGGCTGTATAGTGAACTACAGCTTCACCTTTAAAAAAAATAAAAAGATTAATACACTATTATAATACACGCTTTGTTATTTTTTTATCACCAATAAAAAGAACTGTCTGGCGAACGCTAGATGGCTTCAACTAGTCTCGCAGAGCCAGCCTTTCCATGGTGACGTGGTGTAAATGAACCGACTAGGCTTCAACCAATAAAAGCACTGACGGCTTGGGAATTCCCTGATCGATCACATTTTCAGGGTGCGATAGATAATGGCTTTTGAAGCCTGTCATGAACGCGCATTTTTCAGGTTCCTATCCGAGATTGAGTGAACTCGTTCCTCGAGATTGAAAACAGCTGCCGAAAATCCCGACAGTCCAGGGAAGCGCTCACTTGAGTCAGAGTTCTGGTTTAAGCTTAAACATATCCTAACCTGAGACTTGAAACAGGGCATAGTTGTCATAGCAATACCCTCGGCATGCTCCGAGAGACACTGTGCTGCGGACGGGTCTGCATCAGAGCTCTGTGTTTGTGCCTGAACAAGAAGAGAAGAGGGGGTGAGCAGTGTGCGACTTTGGAGGCGGGCTGTAGGCTGCCCACCCAATCAGAAGTTAGAAACGGGTAATTTCTATGCTATTTTTCTATTGGCTGAACCTTTTTTTTCTTAACTTTTGGGTGGGCTTATTCAGGCATCCATGACTGGATGCCTGGCTACCCCATCTGACGGCAACCAGCGTACTCACTAGCCAGCACCTCATCACCATGGACAATACTAATTTCCATTTACTTGAATCAAGCTAAAAATTAAGAAATACTTCATGAATACATTCAGTGCGTATTCAGTTTATCAACATGCATTCAGCAAAGTATCAGATATAAAAATATGTCCCAAACTTTAGTCTTTAAAGGGCCCTTTCACAAGCTTAGTCCGTTTTGTTAGTACTTTTGGTTAGTTTCGAATTTAGTCTGTGTGCTACCGCCGACTGGTGGTGTGTATGCGATATAGCTACTGAGGCACACAGACAAATCTCCACACGTATTTGCATATATGAGATCTCTGCCACGACAGAAGTGAAGCAAGAGTCACGTGTAAAAAGACAATTGAGAGCCCCGCCTGAGTTGCAACTGATGACTTGTCTGTATTTCCAGTTCTTGGAGCAAAATACCTTTCAGTTATTAATATCTATGTAGGCATTTAGAGA
>OOFB01002952.1:42795-53435 GCA_900323305.1 Trachyrincus murrayi
CTTGAGTGTGCGTGTGTGTGTTTGTGTGTGTGTGTGTGTGTGTGTGTGTGTGTGTGTGTGTGTGTGTGTGTGTGTGTGTGTGTGTGTGTGTGTGTGTGTGTGTGTGTGTGTGTGTGTGTGTGTGTGTGTGTGTGTGTGTGTGTGTGTGTGTCGTCACAGTCCCTGACAATCTACCAGCGGTCCCTCACCACCATGCAGATCCAGATCCAGGGCCTTCTACAGTTCTCTGTGCCCATGTTCCCCACGGCCGAGGTGAGTGACCTGCAGAGGGGGGTGTGCCCGGCCCCCCCGCCGCCCAGAGTCACAAGATGTGTCGCCCACTGATCTTTTGTGTCTCGCCACACAGAGAGATCTCCTGGGAATCCAACGCCTTTTGAACTCCACCGAGTCCAACCTGCACCAGTTGACTGCTTTCCTGGACTGTCATGGGCTGCACAAGGTAAGGCCAGGTGTACGCCGTGCTTGCTGCTTGTAAATAAGGCCCGACTACTTTGTTGTGAAGCACAAAGCCGTCCAGACGTGTGTGTGTGTGTGTGTGTGTGTGTACGTGCGTTGGTTTTACTATACTTGTGAGGACTGTCCTTTGACAGCCCACCTTTCAAGTGAGGACATTTGTGTGTTTGTGTGTGTGTGTGTGCGTGTGTGCGTGCGCGCCGGGGTTTACACACCTCTAGGACTACCTGGATGCCCTGATGGGTGTGTGCTATGATGGGGTGGAGGGGCTCCTCTATCTGAGTCTGTTCTCTCTGATGTCTGCCGCCGCTCTCTCCGCCCTGCTGTGCGCTGTCCTACGTGCCTGGAAACTCATCGGCATCAGGCGAGTTCCACGACACCACGCCCTATAAACCCCGAGCCAAACTTCTTGCATTCACACATATCGTTTTAAGCCAGTCGACATCCTGCCGATAATATCAACGTCTCAGTCATCGCTGCACTGCAAGTGAAGTAGTAGTAGTAGTAGTAGTTTGTTTTTAGCATCAAATATCTATAGTAGTCTGCAGTCTCCCACGACCCCGTATGCATATCAGGCGACCCCGAGTGGGGTCCCGACCCCAAGATTGGGAAACACTGCCCTGACTCCCTTAAACTACCCTTAAAAGCCCACATCCCAGTCCCAGTACAAGCTGATAACACGTGCACTCTCTGTGTATCTCTCTGCGTGCATGTGCGTGTGTGTGTGTGTGTGCATGCGCGTGTGTGTGTGTGTGTGTGTGTGTGGGTGGGGGGTGCACGCTTGTCTTTCTTTCCCCACCAGGGACCGAGACTACGACGATATAGACGAGGAGGACCCCTTCAACCCCCAGGCGCGCCGGTTGTCCTACAACCCCGGGAGGTCTAACATCCACAGCTTCTGCAGCTACAACAGCAGCCTGGGCAGCGAAGGCAGCCTGCGGGGGCCGCCTCCTCAGGCCGCCGCCAACGCCGCCGCCGCCAACGCCAACGCGCCGCCCCCTGCTGAGTACATGTGAGTCAGAGTCGAGTCTTGGTGATGCGCGTGACGCGTTGGTCGTGGTCCCGTGCTCACACGTGGTCATATTACATCGGTGTCGCGTGAGCCGATTCGGCCAGGGGATTGTTGTGAGTGCCGTGCAAAGCACGCTCCAATGCCAAGCAACGAGAAAAGATATCTAAAAAAATGATTACAGGACATTAAGCCGTCAACCATTACGTGCGACCACAAAGTCTTCTCGTTGGAGCAGCAGTGAGGCTCCGTTTGTTTTCCGCTTTATTTTGGGTCTGACGCGTCCATAATAAGGGAATTCAAGTTGATTTTGCGGGTTGAAAGTGAAGACAATAACAATTTGAGTGGCAGAGGCAAAGAAAACAAGATCTCGTGCCTCGTGTGGGAAGTCGCTCCTCCTTCTGAGCACCCATCAGCTCCGCTCGTTAAGGGGGAGGACATGCAGGAGATATATTTGACAAGGCCTGCTGGCTTTCTCTTAACATTAATTCGTCTCTCTTTATCAGGAACCAGTCCATGCTGTTTGGAGGGAACCCCCGCTATGAAAACGTCCCGTTGATAGGCAGAGGATCACCACCTCCCTCGGTGGGTTGGCCCTTCAGGAGCCCTAGTGAACACAATTCACAATATATCACTACAGGACACATCAGTGAGGCTTTATTATAATATAATACTGCGGACACATTCTGCTGTTCAGCTCTTTCCCACAAGCTTTTCAAAGAGTTCAGACATTCACCATTTGCTTGCTTTGTTGCTTAGCAACTAATGGAATACTGCTCCCTGGTGGTCATTAAGTGACTTGCAGTCACTCAATGACCAATGATGATTATGATACCAATGTATTGTATACAATACAGTACATTATGTGAAGTTATACTTAAGGTTACACCGTTGCATGTGAATACAGTACACATGTGTGTCACCGTGTATATTGTGTCGAGAGCAGAGGGTAAGCGCTGGACAAACCCTGCAGTGCTCGCTTGGGCAGTTCAGCCAAGTATCATTTGGGTTATCTCCAGACGTGGAGCTAAATTAAACATAAACCTGACTAATCCCTCGCTAATTTGGCTACCAATTAGGGCGAGAACATATGATTCTTGGCTCCAGGTCACCACCCGGACAGCAATCCATCATGAAAGACTGGTTGTGCTGTTTGCTGCCCAGTGCTTACTTTATCGTTTTGCCAAATACACCTTTTTTTATAATGCAAAAATGTCTGATGCTGTCCTATGCCTTTTGTTTGTTTTGTGTTATTTAATATTTTATAGGTCCTATTTAAGTGTGGAATATTGTATTCCAAGATGCTGCTTTATTCTATACCAGGGAATATCAGAGTATGTCAGTGCTGATGTTTTATTGTTAATGACACATTAACACATTATTATAACACGTTCACATTATTTCACATATTTTCATTTATATTTTCTGACTGACATTTACAGTAAGTTTCTTTTGCATTGCAAATATCTCTATATGACATAAATATCACATATGAGCTTGTCCAAAGCCCCGTGTTCCTAATTAAGCTGCATCCCTCAGCTGTGTGTGCCCTTTGACCTCCTAGTGCTGTGCATGTTTGTACATGTACATGTTTCTATGTGATTAACTACATCCTCCTAACGTCTACCTTAATGCCTTACCTGTCTCAGCCTACCTTGATCTCCATCTCATTTTGAGCCATCTTCATACATGTTAAACCCACATTCTCATTCAAAGATTTGATTTGTTTTTTATTGTATGCACTCTCCAGTATTCCCCCAGCATGAGGACGACCTACCTGTCCATGACTGATGCCCAGATTAGACACTTTGGGACCGACTTCCAAGTGTAGCGCCTGTCGTCTGCGGATCCTCACAGCCGAGCATCGGGTCCTGGGGACCGGTTGGCCTTTGTCTGGAAGAGTGGAGAAGGAAATCTTCTTGGTACATTCTTGTTTTCGTAAGAAAAACAAGAAGAAATGATATGGACTTATGATGACACCTCATTACATTTCTATGGCTGTGGTTACTAGTCGTAACACGACGTCATATGTTGCTGTGACGAATGTAAGCATTTACCTTTAGTCACACGAAGAGACAACTGTGAACTGGACCAAAACAAAACAAAAATGTGTATGGCTTTTGTCCGGAGGGTTTGGCTTATGATCGAAAATATGATCGTGTGATCGAATGGCCTGCATGGATATAGAGGGACCGTGTACAAGGTCAGCCTTTTGATGTCAATGATGATGCAATCGAACTCTGATGAATGAAATGACCCTTCATGATGTTGTGCTTTATTTCGACAAACTCTGAAGCTTTGATGGGAATTGTGATTTCTTAAAATGTTGAAGACTTTGTTGTATGAAGATCACTATAGAACATGTAATTTCCTTTAAAAAAAAAATATATATATAGTATTGAAGATTTGTCAACGGTAAGAACAAAAAAAAAGTAATCCACTACTGTTAGTTTTTTAACCGACACATTTGGGAATACTATACACTTAGAATTATATCACCTGTTATCTTGGTTTAGTCAAAATGCAAACAGTTCATATTGTCTTGGTTCAACTGTCAGTCGGTGAAGGAATCGTGTAAATATATACTGTTTGCATATAAATTAAATTGACCAATCATTGGATTTTAGTAGCCTATTGATACATTATTTGGACTCTCCTATCAAAGTATTTGTTTTTGTTTTGAAATCATTTTTGATCTGTTATTTGCAACTTTATGGTGTATGACTATCAATACGATACAATACTTGATACATTACTCTTATGGACTTATGTTGCTCAAGGGTAGCCTATTTTGACAAAGTGTGTGGTTTGGAATAGGTTAGGATAATAATACCTCCCTGCTTGCAAAGGCGATTCCAGAAATGCATCTTATCCCGATCAAACACATTTTTGTCCCACGTCCGTTGCCATACACAATGGGAATAGGGCGTGGCTATGTTGTTAGCAACCTAGCATGCTAAAGAAAACAACAACAGACTGTCAAATGTGACCGTAAAAGGTATACTAAGAAGTAAAACCTTGTTGGTTAAGAACGACTCATGTAGCGGGTATGAGGTTAAGTAATGGGAAATGTTTTTGGGAGAAAGAGTCGCCCTTCTCGAATTACAGAACAAGACAAAGCTATTCTGGTAAGTCTTCCCCCCCCCCCAGATTACGTTGGTCGTAGTAATACCTTCGTAGTGCTGTCTGTACTACATCATCACAGTATTAATATTAGTATTAATATAATCACGTATTGTTTAGGTTAACCCGGCACCAGCAGCTTAAGCATGGGCTGTGTGTTTGTATGACAAGTCATATTCAGCTAGGCCTACTACATAACAGTTATCGGCTTGTACACCGCAATGCATCATGGGATTTGTTGTTGGCGATACTCCGCCATATTGAGAGGACTCGAGAGAGTTGTAGTCCTGTAAAATCCTAAACCAATGTAAACCTTAATCTAGGCTATAGTGAAAACTTTGTTTTACCACGTCTTGCATGAGAAACACCGTGGCAGTTTCAAACGCAACAATGTCTCCCCATAATGACAAATCATTTCACGATTAAGTACTAAACGTTACCGCCAACACGATAACTAACGTTCAGTGCTCCTATGCTTCCAAAATGGGAATTGGGGCATTGCGATGTGACGTCACGATGTACAAGTCCTATATTGCGTCACGACATTGAAAACATTTATGTTGTGTAAGAACTGCAACTCCAAACACGTGTTGTTTTTGCTGTTTTTAGCAACTGAAACAGCAGAGGGACAAACTGAAGCAGTACCAGAAGAGAATCACACTACAGTTGGAGAAAGAGAGGCTTCTGGCCAAACAGCTGTTGACAGATGGGAGAAAGGAGTAGGCCCCACTCATAATTATATATGACATTACATAATGATATACGAGTTGAATTAATGATGGCTTTAATCAATGACAGCTGAGCAGTTGACAATGTGCATGTTGCCACACTACACTCATTTGTGTTCATCATTCAGTCAGACTTGACACAAACAAGGATGTGATGGATCATTGATATTGTGTATATTTGTTTGTCTCAATAGGAAGGCACTGGTTCTTCTTAAGAAAAAGCGATACCAGGATAAGTTACTAGACAAAACTGAAAATCAGATATCAAATCTGGAGCGCATGGTAAGATGCTCGCTACAGCTTAGCTTATTAGAGGTCTTTACGGGTGTGTTTGTTGTTTTACAATGTATAATGCAAATGTCTGCATTTGTTTATTGCATTTTGTCTACCCTAAAGTAAAATGAAATAAGCAATGCAATAAGAACATTTTGTTTTGTTGTCTTCTCTAAAGCTGACATTTTGTTATTGTATTTTGTATTTGTGTGTGAAATAATCATATGGTAGCACACTTTGTCGCAATTGTATACACTTAAATGTTCTGATATTTTCATGAAATAATCAACATATTGTAACAGGTTCAAGACATCGAGTTCGTTCAAATTGAGTTGAAAGTCATTGAGGGGCTGAAGGTTGGCAATGACTGTCTGAAGAGTATGCATGAGGTGAGTTACAAATTCACCCTTTTGTTATTAGTCCTCCCAACCTTACCAGAACAATGCACAATGCATCAATACAATATCGATTTTAGAGTTTACACACTAAAACACATGCTTTCGTTAAATGTATTCTTGGTGGAAGATTGAACAGCACAGAAGGCATATGGAATATGTTTTGCTAGTGCAGCCTGTATACAATGTTTGGAGATTACCGGATTAAGAAGCAAATCCTTGACTACAGTGGTGTGACTGCAGGCAGTGTTGAGAGCTGTCTCAGGAAATCCATACAACCCAGCTACTGAAGAAATGGGTCTTACGCGCACTAACCTTTTTGCATTCGCTTTGTCAGGTTATGTCCATAGAGGATGTGGAGAGAATCATGGATGAGACACAGGAAGCCATTGAATATCAGAGGGTAACTCTACTGCTTCTAGTCCGTCTCGTTTCTCTCTCAACTGTGTAGCAGCTATTGGAAAGTGTATATTACAGATAATGGTATTTGGTATTAACCTAATATAATGACCTGATAAAAATGAGTTATTACTCATTTTATTTCTCAAGTTCTTCAATGTCACGGCAGTTTCCTGGCAAATGCAAAGAAAACATGTCTTTGTGTGTTTTTTTCATAGTTCTCACATTGTTAGATGACAGATTATCAGCTGTTTTGTACTTTTTAAACTCTTGTTACCTGTACACCTTCTCACCACGTCTTGTCATTTTTGTTATTGTGATGCACTCGTCAGTCTATCTGTTTTCTTTGTTATTTGTATTATTGTCACAAACAATAAAGAAAATGCTAACTCCTTCCGCAGCAAATAGACGAGATGCTTGCGGGGTCGTTGACGCAGGAAGACGAAGACGCTGTTCTCGCAGAGCTTGAAGCCATCACTCAGGTGGGCGCATCTGCTGCTGTCTTCCGCAGTTCAGTCATAGCACCGCTTGTTTTTTGATCCAAAACATGTGATTAATGCCAGCCATAATTGTGTGGTTCCTTATCCAACATTTACTTCCAAAAATGCTGAGGATCAATCGGCTGGTCACAAATGAATTGACCCTGACTTGACTCAAATTGTCATTTGAGATGACAATGTCCGGCACTGCTATTGATGTAGGGCAGCGGTGTAATAGTAGGTGTGAACACGGCAATAATTATGGGCACTGGCCTACAGTACAGACCCATAATTAACTTAATGACAGCTACACCTGTTTTCGTCCATACTATTACACCTCTGTCATAAATGCCTGTTAGCTGTTTGAGAACGATAAAATAATTGGTAAATGATTGACGAACACTGAAGATTTATTCATCGTGAAGTTCATTTAAAGAAATGGTCAATGGTCACTTTCATCCACAGCAATAGGCTGAACTTAATCCACAGGAAGTAGATCAAACTAAGTTTCACACAACAATGATAATGGCCTAATTTCATTAAAAGGGAATGCACACACGCCAGATTTAACCCTAATTAGCCCAAGTCTGTCAGAAACACTTTCGTCACATATGGAATGCAGCGTCTCTTCTGAAGTCTGGCATTTCTTAAACTGGGCCACTGATAGCTCAGTGATATTAAATTGCATTTGAACAAAAGGCGTACTGACTTAAACCTCACATTTTAATTAACTAAATTATTTGTACTGCCCTGTACAAGAGTAGCTCAGTAGTAGCATGTGGCTAATTTGAACCTGCTAGGTCTTGTCTTCTGCTCACTGCCCTCTGTCCAACTGAACAGGGAGAGGACATAGAACTTCCCGACGTTCCCACAGAGACCCTTCCTGAATTACCGGAGGCGGCCAATGTTCAGCCAGGTACACATTTGTTGAATCACGACGCAACTTAATAACATGGACCCATGTCTGTATATTATATATACTTTGATTCAAACTGGTAGTAACTGCCTCATTTTGTTTCTGAATTTCACAGACAGGACATGGGCAAAGGAGAAGGCGGACAAGCCTGAGATGTTGGCAGCTTAGTGAACTTCGTTTACCAGTCCTCAGTGTTTCTTGAACTACATGAAGGCATACCCCCGTGACGCACTTTTGTGCAGATGATGTTTTATGTTTAAATAAAAATAACAACTTCTTTGCACTGTAGTTAGCACCGCAATCAGCACTGTAGCTGTGCTGTGTTGCGCTCTGCTTCACTGTAAACTCAGTTTCTCAGTTTTTGTGAAATTGGTAAATTGCTATTGTATTATACTACACCAATTAGGACGCAATAGAATGGCATGAGTGATTTTTAAGTGTTTCTACATATTAAAAGTCAAATATGGCGGGGATGTGTTTGTTCATTTCTTTGTATTGGCCAGAAGAGGGCACTACTCTACTAAGAATAGGTGATTTTCCTTCACTGTTTACTATATTCTACCCTATATTCTACCCCCGTTTTTCAACCTGTTGTAGTTTACTGCAGGTGGTACGTGGGATTTTATTCTTGAAATAGACACATTTACAATAATAGAAATAATTGAAAATACATTTATTATAAATATTGTTCAGTATATATAGTATTATTATGGCTTGTTATTATTAAAAAACCCATCATGTGTTTTCCAGTGATGTTTTGTGTTCATTTGTGTTTGCTAAATAAACACACTGGGAGCATAAGCAGCGTTGCTGACTTCCCACTGGCCATGGGCTTCTTGCAGTAATACTTGTGTATAAAGGGGGCGCTGGCACTCTGCTCAGCCACTGCATGTGTATTTATATATTTGTTTTACCCTTTGCATTGGAGGTGGTCCGCGAAAGGTCTTGGTGACAATTTAGTGCTACACCTGAAGTAAAAGGTTGGGAACCACTGCCCTATACAGTACAGTATACAAAACCCACCCCATTGGTCGTTAGTGGGAGATCTTGTGGTCGTTTTTAATGTGATTCAAATTGTTTTTTTTAAAGGTGTTATTACTACCATAAGAAAGTACTCGTCGAAACTATACTATTGTATTAGTGCTGCTGCTCCTTTATTTCACAGCCAAGACGAAAAAACTGCTGCTACCGATAATACGCGTAATATTTCCACCCTCTGCATTATAATTTCAAACGCCGGATAAGATACACCTCAATAAGATACAAATCAATTTAATCGATGCACTTTTTCGCCAACCAAAAGCTCACCAGTATAACGCAACAGCAACTCAAGACAGAGGCGGCGCACGGCATCACACTTTGACTACAGCGCCGCGTTCCAATACCGACTCGAGGCGCTGGAAAGGCGAGGGGTGCGTTCATTTGTGAGCAGGTTTCCAGAGACCTGGCCGTGCCGCCGTCCTTCTCTCATTCGTGTGTTCACCCCGTCGAGTCCACTGCTGCCGTTGTCATTCGTTTAGCCAGTTTATTACTCCTGATAACCTGGATACCTTTTTTTTTTTTGCGCAAGGAAAATACAGTTAATGGTTTTTTGCCCGAAGATTTCAAGATGTCTCGCACCGACGAGGTTCACCGTATCACGGAGAATGTCTACAAGGTTTGTTTGTTGGAGCTCGTTAATAAAAGTTTGCTTTTCTGCAGGATGCATTGCAGCAGTTGTTCACGGATACGGCACCGTCAACGCGAGCGGTGGGAGGTTTGTTCTTTAGCCGTCTTCGATGAAGCAAGCGGCTAAACAGTTTTTTTGCATGTGTTTTGTGCTGTGTAGGCGTAATGATTAGGTCGTTAAGGTATTCTGCAGTGTCTTCGTTCTTGATGGATAGAAGCTTTTATGCCTGGCCCGAGATTCCTTCAACGTTAAGGAATGCGGCACCCTCTTGAACCTTTCCGCGCACCTTTACTGATTAACCGTTTTGACGTTGAATACATCAACTGTTAACACATCGAGTTTTCATGTATGTATTTAAGTGTGTACATTGACGAAGAATTCACCTCGTGAAGAACACTTGGTTTTAAGTTGCTTTATGAGAAGGGCATTGCCGTGGGTATATGCAGAGGCTTGGCTTTTGTGTTGCAACAGGTAGGCTACTGCAAACATTTGCCTTTTAGGGATTTCAACATCCATCCAAACCTGTTCTGCAAAGAAATTGGCTCACCTTTTCCTCGGAATATAGTTTCCACACTCGAGAGTGAGACGAAGAGTGGAAGAACTGGAAGCCTGCCAAAATGTACATTTGTTGCAACCCTAGTTTGATTGGTAAGGCTTTGGCAATACTGTTTAAATCACTGTTGCCCTGTTGGACACACACACACACACACACACACACACACACACACACACACACCTGTTGAGGCAGCTATGGTTATATGGTATGGGTGTGAGTGCCGCAGCTATATTCTCTGTCAGTTTCATGCTCATGTATAAAACAATGATAATCACTTAAACCCACGGACATGGCTTCTGATAGAGCTATATCTTAAAAAAATAGAAAAAGAAATTGTCACTGCCATTATTCACTGTTGACTTTGCCTTCAGGCACCACTAAAGCTGTCTAAAAAGAAGGCCATAGTGACCGGGAATAGGTAGAGAATAGGGAGTTGTTCAGCTTTCAACAGGGAATAGACATTAATCTGAAAGGTCAGATATGGTGGTGCCTGTGACGGGGACCGGTGCTTAATTTAGAGCCAAGACCAGAAGGCAACATTTCATTAACTATTTCTAAATATTCTCCACCTCCTCTCCTGCTTGTGACCCCCCCCCCCCCCCCCCCCCCCCCCCCCCCCCCCCCCCCCCCCCCCTCCCCC
>OOFB01002987.1:0-13945 GCA_900323305.1 Trachyrincus murrayi
GGGGGGGGGGGTGGGGGGGTTGGTTTTGAACATGGAGCAATGTAAATAATATAGAATAATTGCAATTTGCATGTAAATTAAAACGATTGAAATGCATACATATGTATGCACGTTGGCAGTTTTTCGAGACAGGGGGTGAGGGGTCTTTACTGTGGCAGTGGGTAGGCAAGGGGGAGATTGTCCGTGTTAATATTAATTGTTCACACCCCCAACCCACCCAAAAACACATATACACACACACCTCCCCCATCTGTGACACAGACACGTATCTGCAATGCAAAGCAGGGACAAGGCAGGCTCCCCAGTAAGTATGTAATTAATGCCATTTCCAAAAAGCCACTTCATATGGAAAGCAGAAGGCTGTGTTGAAACCTGGCGCATTACTAGCAAAGGCACCCGCGACACAACACTCCTCAGCCCCTGTTTAGATTTCCAGACTAATCCACGGCGAATACATAAATAAATCAACGCTTTATACCCACTCCTAACCATTAGGGTTTGCCTTACTTTCAACACACTTTTCAACTGTTCTATTAATATTTATGACGAGACGACCGTTTCCAATACACACATTTAGACAATAAGGCGCACGTGCACGTGGACGTGCGCTTGTTTTGTTTGTCATCCCTTCAATGCAGGACGTGTGTGTGTGTGTGTGTGTGTGTGTGTGTGTGTGTGTGTGTGTGTGTGTGTGTGTGTGTGTGTGTGTGTGTGTGTGTGTGTGTGTGTGTGTGTGTGTGTGTGTGTGTGTGTGTGTGTGTGTGTGTGTGTGTGTGTGTGTGTGTGTGTGTGTGTGTGTGTGTGTGTTTTCAGGTTAAACACGTGGTGGAAAGGAGGCGCAGTCTTATAGAGAGATTTTGGAAAGTCTTCATGAATGGCCGGAAATGTCCTAACTGCCAGTAAGATGGCAACCAGGATGTTAATGTCCTTCCATGTCTCAGTCAAGTCTGAAAGTTTGAATACAGTAATGCCACATTCATTTTCTTACTTCCGCGACAAACACAAGCCATGGGTCAACCTGCCTTCTGTGGATCGAAATTCTGGCAGAAACTTGGCGAAAAACAAACCTGTGTGTAACTTGCTCATGTAACAAGCTAACGTAGACTTGATTTCATGAGTCCTCGTGCAACATCCGTTTTGGGTTGTCCAGATTGTGTGGGGTCAGGTTTGTTGTCGGATGATATGTTATTTAACTTGCAAACTTGCTGTTGTATGTGAAAAATGCTAAATTGTTGTGCAGCTGCGGTCGCTCCACAGTCCGTCGAGAACACAACGTTAAGCTGATTGTGAAGGTTCCGCCGATGCAGGATGAAGAAAATGGAGAGGGTAAAAAAAAACATGAACAAGTGTGTCTATATATATATATATATATATCAACCATGTTTCTGAGAGTCATCTAATGCTTAACACGGTGGTGTTCTGCCCTCGCTAGAGGACCTCCTGGCTGGGAAGAGGGGCTACATGACCCCTGTTATTGCCAAGGAGCATCTGATCAAACTATGGGAGAAGGAAGGTAAGCTGAAATTCCCTATCCGTGCATCTCTTCCACCTCCGTTCTTTTCTCTCCTTCATGGCTGAAATGGATGTCGCCTCTTGGATGCTTCCGATGACTGAATGAAAAATGCTATGAATAAGTGTCAATCAGTTATACACTTATTTTATAATAATAATAATAATAATACCTCAGATTTATATAGCGCTTTACCAGGTGCTCAAAGACGCTTTACATGTGAAATAAGAAAAAACAAAACAAAGCAAAAACAGAACAAACTATGAGTCGAAAGCAAGGGTGAAAAGGTGGGTTTTGAGGGCTGTTTTAAAATATGACAGGGTGTTGGCGGAGCGAATGTGGCTGGGGAGGGCATTCCAGAGGGAGGGGGCAGCTGCGGCAAAGGCCCTGTCGCCCCAGGTCCGGAGCTTGGTCCTGGTGGGCTTTAAGAGGTTGGCATCGGCAGACCTGAGGCGACGGGCAGGGGTATGGCGGTGGAGGAGGTCAGACAGGTAGGGGGGGGCCAGGTTGTTGAGGGCTTTGAAGGTGATGAGAAGTATTTTGAAGTGTATCCTGTATTTGATCGGGAGCCAGTGGAGGTCATGGAGGACAGGGGTGATGTGGTCAGAACGGCGGGTGGAGGTGAGCATGCGGGCAGCAGAGTTTTGGACATATTGAAGTTTATTGATGATGGTGTTTGATGAGCCGTAGAGGATGCTATTGCAATAATCGAGCCTTGAAGAAATAAAAGCGTGGACCAGTGTTTCAGCAGCGGAGAATGATAGGGAGGGACGGAGACGAGCAATGTTCCTGAGGTGGTAGAAGGCTGTTTATGGTGCACTATGGGTGTTAAGTAGTGCATTATACAGGGAACCAGATTTGTACGCTCAAATTTCGAACGGCACTACCCACATAGAGTGAACAAAGTCGGACACGGCCATGGTGTTCGCATGTTGTTCTTTACATGGGTATTTTTGGTCTCTCTTGTCCAGGTTTCTTCCTGAAGCATCTGTTCCTGGGACTAGACCACGGACCTGAGTTGGAGCTACGGCCAGAATTCACCCCTGATCTTTTCTTCCTGGACATGGTGGTGACTCCACCCTGCAGGTGATGACTCACTCACACTCTCTGGTGTTCATATGGTAACTAGCCTTTGACTGAATGGAGGTAATGAAGTATTACCTGGTCTGACTGGGTCCTTTCTCTCCCCAATCGTAGCATAGTAACTGAACTAGCCTCCTGGTTTATATTCTAGCTGGCTCTCCGCTTGTCAAGCCCCTCCCTCCCCTTGGTCGTGGGAGTTTCACGTCTTGTTGTACCCCACAGGTACCGTCCACTGAATCGCCTAGGCGACCGTCTCTTCACCAACGGGCAGACGGTTAACTTACAGCTGGTCCTGAAACAGTGCAGGATCATCCAGCAAATCCTGACCCTCATGGCTGGAGAGAAAGAAAACAAGGAGGCAAACGTGGTAAGCAAGAGATTATTTTTGTCTCGTACTTCCTACTGAAGAAAGAAAAATCACCTGATTTGTGTTCTATATTGAACCATGTTATAACCATGTAATAAGAACTTAAGAACCAACTAATAAGAACTGTGTTGCTTCATTACAATAAGCTTCTGGATCAGGCGGTGATGGTCGAAGACAAAGGCCGTGACTTGGTTGTTCTGGAGAGCATCCCGGGCCAGACCTTGACCGAGAAACTCTACAATGTTTGGATCAGGCTGCAGTCGTACGTCAACATCGTCTTCGACAGTGACCTGGACAAGATAATGACAGACAAATTCCCTGGAATCAAACAGGTATTAAGTGTCATGTTGACATTGAACACGTTATATCGACCAAACGTGTCCCTTTTTTAAGGTCAAATGTGAACATCGCACCATTCTAACAACACAAGAGTGCGGCCCGACACAACAACTTAAAAATATTTGAAAGCTTTTTTTTCTTCTCCCCCTGCCACCGCCATTCAGCTCCTGGAAAAAAAGGAGGGAATTTTCCGGAAGCACATGATGGGTAAGCGAGTGGATTTTGCGGCCCGATCCGTCATCTGTCCCGACATGTACATCGGGACCAACGAGATCGGATTACCAATGGTACGTCAGTCCTTAGTTATAGCCTTCCGTACCCCTTACACTTACACCGAGACTTGTTTGCATCATGCGTATGCAAGGCCAAAATAACTAACTTGAATGTGACTGAAGGTGAGACCGATGCTGGAGCTGGAGTGAAAGGCAAGCTTCACTTGGTCCTCGGTGCAAAAATGAGTCCAGTTGTAATTCTAAATGTAAAAGAATGAAAATCACTTTTAACTCCATTTACTACATACTTCCCTCATACAGTAATTAACTGGGGTTTGCCGACCTGCACGTTGCTCTTTAGTACTTGAATTTACAGTTCTGCAGTACTGCACCTCGATCCATGTTGTGACTCAGACTCGACACGGGTCTTCGCAGAGCTGCCTGCATTTATACTATACCACGGCATGGTAACATGTCCACAAGGGGGCAGTATAGCACTCCACATGTAGCTGAATCACCAGGCCGAGTCTGCTCCATTGAAGAAAAAAAAATTGCGAAGTCATGCTGATAAGCGGTTGGTGCATCGCAACCAACTGAAAATACAGTGTTTTGATTTCATCGGGTGCATTTTATTGTATGGCTGTCCATGACCCGGTAAAAGGGGCCGTGTACAGGTCTCTGAGTAGCAGCGTGGATCTTCGCGTACGCGCTGCACGCAGAAGTGTGATTTGGCCTTTGACCCCCGTGTTGTGGCCCCTAGGTGTTCGCCACGCGGCTCACCTACCCGCAGCCCGTCACGCCGTGGAACGTCAAGGAGCTGCGGCAGGCGGTCCTCAACGGGCCCGACGTTCACCCCGGGGCCGTCGCGGTCATCAACGAGGACGGCAGCAAGACCATCCTCTCTGCCACGGACGCCACTCAGCGCGAGGCCGTGGCCAAGCAGCTGCTGACGCCCTGCCCCGGCCGCCCCAAGATGCCCATGAAGATAGTACGTCTAAACACGCAAAGGCACCGTTATCAATGACATGCAAATGTAACCCCCCCCGGTGCTTTGAGTTTTCCCGTCTCATCTCTCTCTCTCTCTCTCTCTCTCTCTCTCTGACGCGCGGCCTCGCTGCAGGTGAATCGCCACATCAAGAACGGCGACGTCATGCTGCTCAACAGGCAGCCCACTCTCCACAGGCCCTCCATGCAGTCCCACCGCGCCCGCATCCTGCCCGGGGAGAAGGCAAGATCCCAGCATGCACTGCTTTTCACCTAACTCTTTTTTTCTTATTATGTATTAACAGACATGTGTCGACCGATCAAATATGAGGATTTGTGCCGTCATATTAAGTGTTTACAACGTTTTTCTTTTGCTGTGATTCCAGACGTATTGTTCGTCGTGAATAATGTGATGCTTTCACCTCTTTTAAAAAAGTTAAATTCTCTCTGTGGTGTTGTGATGCTCCAGGTGCTAAGGCTCCACTACGCCAACTGCAAAGCCTACAACGCGGATTTTGACGGCGACGAGATGAACGCCCACTTCCCCCAGAGTGAGCTGGGCCGCGCGGAGGCCTACACACTGATCAGCACCGATGAGCAGTACCTGGTGCCCAAGGTAACACACACACACACACGCACAATACACACACGCACAATACACACACACACACACACACACACACGTCGGTGTCAAAAACAAAATGTCTATCTCTCAAACTTTATATTGATATTCTCACATCCAGTACGGAAACCTGGTATCAAGACGGATACCAGTATCTGTGCATCTCTGTGTTCACCACTGTGTGTGCTCTCTCTCTCTCTCTCTCTCTCTCTCTCTCTCTCTCCCCCTCTCCAGGACGGCAAGCCGTTGGCGGGCCTGATCCAGGACCACATAGTCTCGGGCACCAGGATGACGCTGCGGGGGTGCTTCTTCACCAGGGACCACTACACGGAGCTGGTGTACCGGGGCCTGACCGACCGGCAGGGCAGGGTGCGGCTGCTGCCGCCCACCATACTCAAGCCCCAGCAGCTGTGGACGGGAAAGCAGGTACACCGGCCCTGCATACGCACGCGGCCCTGCGTACCCACGGTTGTACCACGCTCCGGTACAACCGTAGGCCTGATTAGGTGTTGTGTTGTGTGCGAGAATCCGGTGATACGGTGGTAGTGTAAACACAACCCGCCTGGGTTGTGGTGTTCAATACCAGGCATGCTACAGCATCCTCATCGATTTTCTAGATCCATGAAAATATGTAAGTGCCAAACCGAGAAATCCTCCCTTCCTTTCACCTGGGAGGTCTCCTGACTTAAACACACGACGTAAATAACGGAACAGATTTTTACAGATGTATCTTTTAGCCTCTGAAAAAAAACTGTATGGTTAATGTTAATCCGATCCCCACCACAACTGAACAAGAATATGTGGAGCGTAGGTGTGCGTGTGTGAGTGTGTGTGTGACAGTAGCAATGCAGCACTGTTGTGACTCTGTCGTAGGTGGTGTCTACCCTGCTGTTGAACATCATACCAGAGAAAGCCCTGCCTCTAAATCTGAGCGGCAAGGCAAAGATCCCCAGCAAGGCCTGGATCCAAGTCCCTCCGAGAGCCGTGCCGGGGTACAACCCCGACAGCATGTGTGACTCAACGGTACACATCCAGTCATCTTTATTAGTGTCCTGATCTGCGCCTCCCCAGAACTAACTATTAGACATCCATAAACATACGTCCTTACATACGTTTGCTATGTGCCAAACAGACTACACTGGTAGATAAGGTAAGAGATAATAAATAAATATGCCATAATTAGGCCATACATAGCATTGCTTTATTCCCCAAGTCTTAAAGATTCCAGTTTTAAGTCGACGCCAATTTTAAGTCGACGTAATCTCGACGTCACATCCACGCCCACCCAACCGCCACCTCCATGGTTCCTTCCTACTTCCTGTCCCGCTCCCAGGTGGTGATTCGCCAGGGCGAGCTGCTGACGGGCGTGCTGGACAAGGCCCACTACGGCTCGTCCCTCTACGGCCTGGTCCACTGCTGCCACGAGCTGTACGGCGGCGGGACCGGCGGCCGCCTCCTCACCTGCCTGGCACGCCTCTTCACCGCCTACCTGCAGCTCTACAAAGGCTTCACTCTGAGTACGACGCCCGTTCTGATGAATTGCACGCGCGCATGCATGCAGTCGGCATCGAATGTCGGCATTGTAAATTACGTCATGGCGCACGTGCACGTGTTATGATATTAACGCGCCATGAGTCCCTTTCAAGTCGGCTCCTTCCTGTATTTGGAGTCTCGGTCAAATGTGACCGGGACTTTTACTTTGTGAAGCGTTATAGTGTCTTTGTGTCTTCAAATATTCCCCTAGTGCTTTCTATTGCATTTGGTTGTGCTGGGTCAGCGGTGATATTTGTCTCTGTGTGTTTAGATGTGGAGGACATTTTGGTGAAGCCAGGCGCCAACAGACAGCGGAAGAAGCTGATTAAAGAGTCCCAGAAGTTGGGCACCAGAGTGAGTTTGGACCGAGATTGCCCAACGTCCCATAACAACACGTCTTCATTATTTTCCATTGTGCTCTCCATCCTCGCACACAAAAGTTGAATATTTTCACATTACTTTGGTGCCAATAAAAATACAGCCATTCAAATGATCAGCTTACAGGCTTTTGTACTTTATTACTTTCTGCTTGATTTGATGTCTTTTTAAGTTCAAGACGAGAGACAGAGGCAGGTGATTTGCATCCACTTTGCTTGGTCAATCCGGAAGGATCATGTTGGGTTTATGACCAAATGATGACATAACACAAACAAAGGCTCCATACAACACAGTCACAAATCGGACAAACGCACTTGACACACTTATTTATTTGTGGATTCAATAACTACATTTACAACTACATTAACTACAGTTTGTTACAACACAGCCGGTCTGTGTCTTGAAACGCATCACATTGTACAAACAAAGCTAATGTAATTCATTAAATGACGTATATATTTGTTTCTCTTGACATGGCAGGCCCTCCAGATGGCCTTCAACCTGCCCAACAACGTGGACCCAGCGGAGGCTCGGAGTCGCTGGCAGGACGCCCACCTCAACCCCGACCAGAGGGACTTCAACCTGGCCGACATGAAGTTCAAAGAAGTGGCCAACCAAGTGAACAACAGCATCAACAAGGTGCAGCCGTCGCTCGTCGCTGCCCAGTACCGCAATACTCGCCATGTTTCGGTTCAGCGTTTTGTTTCTGTGCAGCGCCTTACCTCGGCCTGTCCGTCTGTGTCCACCAGGTCTGTATGCCTGCTGGGCTCCACACGTCCTTTCCAGACAACAACCTCCAGCTGATGGTCCAGTCGGGAGCCAAGGGATCCTCTGTCAACACCATGCAGGTATCCACTCACCCGCCAGTGGTCAACACGATGAGCTTTTTGGCAAAGTGCCGGACGCTAGGTTGGGCGTTGGGCATATCGCCAGCCCCACACATAAGAGTTCAGTGGCAACACGTGGATGTGAAATGTTTACATTGTAGCTCGGGGTGGGATGTAACTGAAATATAGGCTACAACTGAAATATATCATCCTTGGGCGTCTTAATTAGAACTCATAAAGCATGCAGGGTTTCCCAGAGCTGTCTATGGGCGAGTGAATTACCAACCACCTCTACAAACATGCTTTTCAACAGAGACGCACCGATCAGGTATTTTAGGCCGATACCGATCACAGATTTTTTTTTGTAATGTGTGATCAGCCGATCCGATACCGTTCACCTATTATTATTGTTATTATCATTGCTGCACTTGCTAGCCGGCGCCGGGAATACTGGTTAAACATGTTTTTATTTCCTGAGAAAAGCATTTCTCTGCAGAAATGTCGCAATTCTCCTTGCCGCTATCGGGTTTGATCAGGAACTTGGAAACAAGTTGATTGTTTAATCATGAATTATTATCATTAATAAATTGATTGTTAGTCTTAATGTCAAACGAGTTGACATTAAGACTCTTTTTGCTTGTAAGTACTGTAAGTACTGTGGCTCACGGCCGGGTCTTCTCGGATCGGGTATTACACATAATGTTAAAACGACCCGGGGCCACAGTAATAGAACGGGACCCGACCCGAGACCACGTTTTATGGGGTCCGGGTCCTCGGGTCTGTGTGGACCCGTGAGGCACCCTTATTCTCGTTGACACCCGTGTGTGTGTGTGTGTGTGTGTGTGTGTGTGTGTGTGTGTGTGTGTGTGTCAGATCTCGTGCCTCCTGGGCCAGATTGAGTTGGAGGGACGCCGGCCACCCCTGATGCCTTCTGGGAAGTCGTTGCCGTGTTACCAGCCGTACGAGCCATCGCCAGCCGCCGGGGGTTTCATCTCCGGAAGGTTCCTCACGGGCATCAAACCACAGGTACGGGAGAGGGAGAGATCAAATTCAGTGGGTGGCACCGCCTCTACAAACCAGAGACGCACCGATCAGGCATTTTAGGCCGATACCGATCACAGATATTTTTTTGTAATGTGTGATCAGCCGATCCAATACCGTTCACCTATTATTATTTCCTGAGAAAAGCGTTTCTCGGCAGAAATGTTTAATAATGTTTAATCATTAATTATTATCATTAATAAATTGATTGTTAGTCTCATTTTGCTTCACACCGTAGGAACTATGTTGACATGTAAGTACTGAACGGGTCCCCTTCTGTCCTGGTGTAGTTAATGGGCCCTGCTGCGCTGCTGTGTAGGGGACAGAGATGAACTGCATACAAAAGACTCTTACCTTAAAGGAACATTCCACCCATTCTCGATATTTTAATGGTCTCCAAGTTGCCAAGTGAAAAAACAGCTTTGAAATGCATTTTGGGGTTCAAAATATGTCCCATCAAATGGCTTTTCATGGGACTTCTGGTTTTTCAAAAAACCACGAGCGCTTTCTCTTGGAGGACATCAAGCTCTAGTGGTTAGGGGTTGGTCACTCAATGCTGCCCATGGTCAGTCTTTTGGTAATGTGATGACCGCTAAGCGGTCATACAATAGTTTCATGCTGTTCATACTGTTCTAATTCAGTTTTTGTTTTCCTTTCTTCTCGTTGGTCCCCAGGAGTTCTTCTTTCACTGCATGGCTGGCAGAGAGGGCCTTGTGGACACTGCTGTCAAAACGTCTAGATCAGGATACCTGCAACGGTAACCGCATATACATATGTACATACACACTGATATATATACTGATATATTGGCCTCACTGTGGGTCCCTCTCTCTCCTCCGTGGTCCAGGTGCATCATCAAGCACCTGGAGGGCCTGGTCGTGCAGTACGACCTCACGGTGAGGGACAGCGACGGCTCCGTGGTGCAGTTCCTGTACGGCGAGGACGGCCTGGACGTCCCCAAGATCCAGTTCCTCCAGTCCTCCCAGTTCCCCTTCATAGAGGACAACTACCAGGTGAGACCGGCTAGATCTGTGAATTTAGAGGAAAAAAATGGCATGAAATAATTTTTTTGGAACTTTTCAGAAAATGTTCTGCAAGATGGTTTCACAACTTATTAGCCTACATGGTACACAAGGTGGAATTGTTTAGGAATATATTCTCTTGTATATTTATATATTGCGTCTTAAGCGCATCGTCATTTTCTTTTTTCTTTTCGGACAAAAGCGGACGCATGTTATCATGACTCTTGAGATGACGTTGCATACAAAAGACCGTTTCTCACATACATGTTCCAATATGTACACGCATGTTGTTTACCTCCAAACGCTGTTGTGTCTCTGTTGTGCTTAGGGTTTAGAAATGTCATCAGTTAAACTAAATGATTCAATGTTTGATAAAAGAGTGACGTCTGCTGTCACTGCTGTTTCGCTGGCATTTTCCAAACGTGATTAATTGGATATTGAAGAAAAAAAATATTTAGACGTGATATGAGACCTTCATTATATTAGCTGTTGTATAAATTATTAATCGACAATTTGTCGATTTAAGGAAACATCCCTGATCACGCAAATAAATCACTTTGTGAACGAACCCCCATCCCTTTTGCTTTCAACAAAACAGGTGATCAAGAAGTCCCAGCATCTCGACAAGGTTCTGTCCCGGTTCGACCCCAAGGCGGCCCGCGAACACTTCTCCTCCATCCGGCGGTGGAAGGCGAAGCACGAGGGGTCGTGTCCACGTAATGGTACGCTGCCCTCCTCCTCAGCCTGTTTGTTGCAGCGGAATATCGACTGTTGCCTGTGGGTATTGTGTATTCGTCACCGACATGACGGCTGCAGCCTTGTCAAATTCGGTGCCGCTCTCTCAGTGGGTGGTACCGGCCCAACCGGCTGCCACAGTGTCCTGGTGTGGTTAATGGGCCCCCGCGGTGCTGCTGCGTAAGCTGCTGGGGACAGAGATGAACCACATACAAAAAGACACCGTTTCTCAAACTCGCACAATACATATTGTCTACCTGTCGATCCTTTAAGGTCCTATTGGTCCATGAGTGTGAGGATGTAATGTAGTGCACCTCTCTGTGCAGGAGGGTTCCTGCTGTTCTCTCAGAAGAAGCTGGCCAAGCGGAAGCAGGGGGAGGCAGGCCAGGGCAGTCAAATCGGCGGCAGAGAGGCTGCCACGATCCAGGTACTCACTCACTCACTCACTCACTCACACACACACATTTTGTCATCCACCAGACAGTGGCTGGTACACCAAACCTTTCCCACGCTGTATATAACACTATACAATATTTAAGTAAACAAGACTGAGAGAATGGTGGAATATTTTCAAGATACCATGCAGCTCTGTGAATGCAACCACAGCCTCTAAACCCCCCCTCCCCCCCTCCCCTCCCAGCTGATGGAGCGCTGGCGGTCCCTGGAGGTGGCCAATCAGCTCAAGTACGTGCGCAAGTCGTCCCGCTGCCCGGAGCCCAGCCTGGGCACCTTCCGGCCGGACCTCTGCTTCGGGGCCGTGTCTGAGAGCTTCCACGACGTCACTGACAAGTACATCCACGCCACGCCACGCCACGGGGGCCTGGACTCTGACAGGTGTGTGTGCGTGTGTATGTGTACGCGTGTGTACGCGTGTTGTGTGTGTGCGTGTGTTGGAGAGAGGTGTGTATGTATAGAATAGATGGAGATTAAAATGTTTTTTGTTGTTGCTAATAGCAGTATAGTCAAACAAAAAGATCCAATCAAACCAGGCAAATGGAGGTTATTCATGACTTGTCCCATTGTGACTCATTATTTTTAGAATAGTTGAACAGTTTTGTTCAAATGTATATGATAATATAAGATGGAGCTATTTACAGTATTTAGCATTGAAATGATTTGTCATGATATTGATATGTAATTACCGAAAGTGCGTTACATTCAATTGTGTGAGAAGTGACTTTTACTTTGAATTAAAACAAGTTTGTTGAACTACATCCGTATGTGGAAGGACAAAGAAAGCAAGGGAACTGAAGAGGTCACATATCTCTTTTCACGTCTCACCATCTGCAGCTGACTCTTTTGTCTTCTTCTACCGGTCGTATTCAGCAGGAATGGCTACTGTGGTTTTGAGTTGCATTCAAAACAGTCCCAGCAGTGCTGCCCGGGGGACATTTGTTTGTGTGTTTGCGGGTGGTGCTGCTTTGTCTCTTCATTTGTTTGTGTGTGTGTGTTTTTACTTAACCAGCCTCCACCACCTTCTGAACTACAAGTGGCAGCGGTCCCTGTGTGACCCTGGCGAGGCAGTGGGTCTGGTCGCGGCCCAGTCCATAGGGGAGCCCTCCACCCAGATGACCCTCAACACCTTCCACTTCGCCGGCAGGGGAGAGATGAACGTCACCCTGGGTATACCCAGGTACACCTTCCATCTCCCCCCTTACACGCACGCACACGCACACCAGGGGCAATGCTTATGATCTACTACTTTACATGAATACATAAATGTCACTCGTGAGTTATATTTGTTTTATGGAAAAAAAAAAACCTCAATTATGTCGTTCCTCTTATCTCCCACATCCATCCGTACCTCCGTCCCTCTATTCTGTTGTTTCGGCACGTCCATGTTACTCCACCCAGGCTTCGTGAGATCCTGTTGGTAGCCACGGCCAAGATCAAGACGCCCATGATGAGCGTTCCCGTGTTGAGCAGCACGACGGCCCAGACTAAGGCCAGCGTCCTCCGCAAGAAGCTCACCAGAGTGTGTCTGGCCGAGGTGAGTTACCACTCCTCCACTGGTCCTGTTCTTAATGTGCACCTGTGGAGGGGTGAATCCAGCTCTCCTCTCCGTGCTTGGGATCGAAAATTGAGATGGTGATTGAGATGCGGGGGGGGTGTTGGCAGCACGCTTGGCATAGGCAAACTAAAACCGTGAACCTTCGAATCCAGTTAAAGGTTTTTAAACTGGATTCCACTCAAGTGACCAGACAGCTTTTCCTTTTTTGGCCTTTTATTTTGGCAGGTTCAGCGGTTTAGTTTGACAGCCCTTAGCCTTTAGCCACCAAGTAAACAAGACTGCATCTCAAAAGCAATCAGTGAACAATCACCACCTTCTATCAACCGTTCCCCGTGCTTCCACCTGACAAGTCATCATGGATCCACAACCTACAATAGACTATGGAAACGGATCACCCATGCGTGTTTCCTCTAAGTGTGCCGGACGGCCCCACTTAATTAAATTGGTTCCATCCGGTTTCCTTTTCACATATTCCGATTGTCATTACTTCATTTATTATTTATCTATGTATTTCCTTCTCACCCTGGGTTCCACTATTTCCTACAAACTCCAGTTTTGACTTCACAATGTGCGTTGGTCAGCGTGGAGATTGTGGACCAAATAACAAAGTGCTTTACAAAATGTCTTATCACAAAGACCAAAGTGCTATATTGCTAATGTTTACATTCGTGGCAGACGAAATGCTTGCGACATGCTCTTGCGACATCGGCACAACAAGGTCATTTTGACAAACGACATCGGTTTCCATTCATGGACGGAGGGGTCCCTCACTCTGCATTCCTTCCCGAGGTTTCTTCCTTGATAATCACGGGAGGTTCTCCTTACCCTTTGGAGGGAGTAGGGTTAGGGGGGTGTCATACATGTTGGCCTGTGTAGCCCTTTGAAACTGTAACTGTGATTAAGGGCTATACAAATAAAATGTACTTGAATTTTGTATGTGGGTGCCCAGAGGAATGTTCCAGTATATTATTTGTATGCTTAGTGAAAAGCAGGCTGCAAGTCCCAACATTGTGTGTGTGTGTGTGTGTGTGTGTGTGTGTGTGTGTGTGTGTGTGTGTGTGTGTGTGTGTGTGTGTGTGTGTGTGTGTGTGCGTGTGCTCCTTTCAAAGGGGAAAACATGCATTCATTTGAAATGTAAAATTATATACAGCACAACTTTGTATTGTTTCTCAATTTATCACAATGTATTTGTTAGTGTACGTGGATGTGCTTATGTGTGTGTGTGTGTGTGTGTGTGTGTGTGTGTGTGTGTGTGTGTGTGTGTGTGTGTGTGCATACCTG
>OOFB01002998.1:9581-32588 GCA_900323305.1 Trachyrincus murrayi
GAACCCACTGTTGATGAAGTCGACGTGTAGCTGGCCCATACGGAGGTCGTAGCACCTCACCCTGCCGTCCACGGACCTGCCACACACACACACACACACACACACACACACACACACACGCGTGTGCACACCTCCTGTAAGCATTTTGCTTTGTATTGTCAGTGATTTCATTCACAGGCTGTGCCTATTTCGAGGTTGGAATAAAAGGCATGGCTGCCTTTTAGTTGCTTTACTCACTAGATTGCTGTGCTGGTGGGAGAAGCTACAGCTCTCAGAGTTTCCAAAAGTAGCAGAGGTGGTCGCTTACATGTCCTGGGTTTTCCTGGAGATTTCCAGTGTCCAGTGTTTTCACAGTGTTACCCAACCTGTCGGGCCTTGGGAACAGTGGAGGAAGCCCCCCGTCCGAAGGGGCTCAGAATGCACATCTCATATGACATTGGGGGACATATGACATCATCACCATGACATCACCCGTTTTACGTTTTGGGTGGTGGGGGGGGCCTTTCAAACGTAGTGCACGTTCAGTCGTATTTCTGCCCAGGCTGTGCACAGAGCTCCTTTCACGGTGAAAACATTAAAACCTCACACAAAAACGCAACGCACGAAAAAAGCACCCAAAGAGAAAAAATAAAACGGCAAACTTCCACCGGCAAACCAACACACAAGCCGCGCGTCGTTAAGGAGAGAACATTCTAAACCCGGCGAGTCATTTGTGTGACCGCAATTAAATGCTGGAGCGACGGGACGTTTTTATGAAAGCAATAATTGCTTGTAAGGGCTTGGTGTGTTTACGTTAGGGTCCATTAACTCTGGAGATCAGACCTCAGATATGCAAACTCTGAGAGGCATTTCAACACTTTAGAGTCATCCGGACACAGCGGGGGCCCTGCAGATAGGCCCCGCATATTAACCTTCTGCCATTTAATGAGAGATCGTGGAGCGCAACCAGGTGGTCTGGGAGGGCTCGGGTTTAATGGGGCCGTGTTTGATAAACCTCCATAAAGAAGAAAACTAAAATAGCAAACATGTGTCTTGTTTTTCAACGAACATGAACAAGTTTTGGGACATATTTGTGTAAATATATACAAAAGTATTGGGTATATAATAAGTAGGTGAATGAAAAGCTGCCTGTAGGCAGAGTCCTATTCTAAAATGGGTTGTCTGAAACCTTTTTGCAGAGTTTTAGTTGCACACCCATGGGTTCAAAACATGCACAGCCATCCTTTTATACAGACACATAGTAAATGATATAAACTAGCAATTACATGAATATACCAGTATGTATATTGTCCTGTATAATACATGCGGGTATATTCATGTAATCGACCAGTATGTATATTGTACTGTATAATAAGGACATGGTTAAATAGGATTTTGAGATGAAACACCTCTGTGTGTCAGTGTGTTACAGATACACCACTAATGAAATAAGGCACTCATTGACAGAAGGAGGCAGACCATCATCCTTTGGTGATCTACCGTCCACTGTGAACAAGGTCAACAGTCTATGTTTTCATGATGCACGGACGTAAAAACGTATTGTGAGAATCCAGTAATCCCATGGTCTTATCTTCTTATGTTGCCGACTGATCGGCTTATCAGCGCCAACATTCAGGTTTGGACTTGCCTGCTCCAGAGCGAACTTTCAGTTTGTATACCTCGTGTGCCTTCAACATGTTGTGATGATGCCAAGTTATCCGAGCGCTGTGATTGGTGCAAATCCTCTCCTGGCGCGAAGCCGTAAATATGTGTTCGTCTGGCACGCCATCTTTGTAGCAAAAGCCCAGGTGGGTTCACGCAAATGGTGTCACAAGCAAACTGAACGGGTCTATGTTCATGATTCTGCTACGGTGGGGATCGACAGGACAGTTCTGCTACTGAAACCAGGCTATATATTGTCTAGCATAGCTTCAGACTCTTCTCTCACACAACAGTGGCCCATTGTGTGAAGTACGCACGCTGCTGAGGGGTGCTATAGTTACGCTGTGGGAGCTACGGTAACACCCTGACTGACTGGGTGGCTGCGTGCATGCAGAGGCATGTGTGATTCGTATTGGCTTCAAAAGGCTTCTAGACACCCTCCTCACATACTTGGACTGGGAATCAGCCAGACGGTCCTTTCAAAATAAGCTCAAAACAGTTAATGGCCTGTGCTCATTAAAGCAAACTCCAAGCGACTCAAGTTAAGTATTTATTTCATTTCCCCAAGTACTTTGGAAACGCTGCCGCTTATTACTGACATAATAGTTTCCACCAACACAATATATAGCCAGGCACCTTGGGGCTGCGGGGCAGCCGCTCTGCCTCTAACTGGAAGCTGTGGTCTGTGGAGGGGAAATACCATAATCCAGTTTGTATTTGGGACAGCCCATCACGGGGACCACCTACACAGACTTAACTACAACAGCATTAGGAGAGAGAGCCCTGTTAATGACCCGGGATGGCACAGTGGACCTTCATAGTGTTGTGTAGTGTATTCCGCTCCCTCTATATCTCTATCACTCTTCATTCCATCAGAGTGTTTTGTGGGTTTAAAGGTGGATATGCTGGGTCTAAATACATCTAATTAGACACCTGAAGTCGAACACTAACAGATTATTGGAACATTTTTGGCACTGACTTCATCAACTTGTAGCATGTCGTACAATCCCAAAGACACAGTGGGAGGTCAAAAAAACGTGGGTGATGTTCAAGGAGGACCATACCTCTTCCATCCTTAGTGACATGTGACCCTCCCTCACCCTCCCCCGAATGCCCCTCACCCTCCCCGGGCCCTGAGGCCAGAGCACAAGTCCCAGGGCGGGAACAGCGGAGCGACCGTTGCTCTTGGATGGGACTCCACATCCGGCTGCGAGCCACAAGGCACCATGCTGTCTGGGGCTCCACCATGGTGATACGAGGGCCGCCGGCAGGGTCTCCAAGGGAAACAAAAGCAGGATTTGCTTTTTCTAAATGCAATACGGTCTGTGAGGGTCCCCCCCCCACACACACACACACACACACACACTCCAACCTGTGACACATGCCCTGCTTGACATATGCAGGCAAATAAACACACACACACACAAGTCGGTGTGTGCACATAACCGCAGACACACACACACTCAAGCGCACAATAACAAAAGACAAAGTAATTCATTGAATCAAATGTTTAGATGTGTGCCTCATTCTACTTGTCCCCTGGGATTGAGAAATATTCGCCTTGATTCTATCCCAGTCATGCGTTACAAAGCCTTACTAAAGTCCACTCTATCTCCAGCTTGGAAAGGGTTTCTGAGGAAATCGGATATCGAGGAGATGTCAACACATTTACCACCACTCAGTAAATACTGGAGCCTCGTTTTCCAGTTTCACCAGTGGGAGTCTACTGGGCCTACTTGGTTACTAAATTAAATGAAAAAGTACTCTAAAGCCCTGGTCTTTGGCACTAAGGGGTTAGGTACCGTAGGACAGTAATGGGACAGCTAACACACACTTCTGGGTCGAATCAGGCAGAGAAGGAGGGTCAACTCAAAGTGGGCCGGCCACTACTGTGACCTTTTATTGACATGCCTTTGTACAATTATTGCTTACGCCTGGAGCAATTTGTTAGGAAGGCTATACACAGTGGAAACGTCTTAGCATACCCTAATCTCAGTGGTGGAGAGTAACTAAGTACATTTACCTACGAACTGTACTTAAGTACACATTTGAAGTACTTGTATTTCTATTTTCTTCTTATTCTATACTTCTACTCTACTACATCTCAGAGGCAAATATTGCACATTTATTTGACAGCTTTAGTTGCTAGTTACTTTGCAGATTCAGATTAACAATACAAAATATAATGAATAAATAAATAATATTATTATATCAATAAAGCTTTATTGGTCCCCAGGAGGAAATCCACAAGCTACCCAGCAGTATGTAAAGTAATATATATGATATATATAAATAATATTTAAATGAGCTCCAACTTCACCAGCTGCGCCATTAAAGCGATGAACACATTAATGCATCAATAAATATAATCCAATAATATATATTATTCTGAAATGGGCCATTCTGCATAATGAGTACTTTTACTTTTGGTACTTTCAGTATATTTTGATGCTAATACTTTTGTACTTTTACTTAAGTAACATTTTCAATGCATGACTTTTCCTTGGAACCGAGTATTTCCACAGTGTGGTATTACTACTTTTACTTAAGTACTTCTTCCACCACTGACGTTGCGTCACGTAGTGGGCTGCTAATCAGGAACCGTGCTTATCAATAAAGAGACATACTACACATGTGATTACGTTAATGCTATTCAAACCCTTAAAAACTTCAGAGAAACTGAGAATCGTGTTACTTTTTGTCAAGTGGGAGGAAGTGTTAAAAAGTGAACGCACTAACTTACCAAGATTTGCGAAACTCATCACCATATCCGCGTCATCCAGGAATCGACTGTCCTGCGGAGTCACCATCGGCGGAGCCTGTGTCGTGTACGCGGGGGGCTTATAATAGGAATAGCCGGGCAGTTCTGCGTCCACGGAGATCGTGTTGTACAAGTCCATCATGAACACCGGGGCGGCTGCGTTGTGTTTGGTGTAGTCGTGCGGTTTCGGGCGGTGCGGAAGCCCCATGATGGAGAGGATCTCCCGCTGCATCTCTCTGCGCTCCTGGCTCCGCAGGCGTCGCTGGATGAAACTGGAGTGCACCTCGTTGTCCAGGGAGAAATTAGACGAAAATGTCACGTCTGCGAACACACTGTAACTCCATACGAAGAGACCGAAAACCAACGTCGACTCGCGTGGAACAAATTTCGCCATTTTACGCACGCCGGTAAATTGTCGGTTCATTTGAATAGGCTACTCGTAGTCATTAAAAAAAACAAACACGTGTCGTTCAATTTTTTTTAAGAAATACTAAATAAAACTTTTTGCATGAACAAATCTTGTGGACTACCTCCACTTGCGGTGTTAGGCTATTGTGCGCTCATGTCGCTAAGAGCTGATGCAGGGGGATTTTATTGAGTTGCTTCGTCTGGGGAGGGGAAGGCGTATTTATAATGCGAGAGCCCATGGGCAAAAAGATTGGGGGCTCATTTTGACGGGGGGGGGGGGGGGGGGGGGGGGGGGGGTTACTAGTTGTTGATAAAAGTCGAACAGGAGTACATCAGTGTCCTCTGGATCTCGGGACGGTCACCCCTCTATCTTGTTAATGAGATAGGGGTGAGATGGGGCTCCTCCGAGTGTGATAACAGTCCTAACCCTAAGTGCCCTATCAGAGCGTTCTTTGTTTGGCCATGATTGCGCAGACACCAAAGTAATGTCGCAAGTGTCCCTCCAATAGCTTATGTATTGGTTGAAAGATCACTGACTATAGCCAAGCGGTTCTTCTTTTGGTTGCACAAACCACCAATACTCCACAATTGCTCTGCAAACACACAAACGCACACAAGTTCTACATGTGTGAAGGGGGGGGGGGGTACTCTGACGTATCTGTGGTCCAAGATGCTAACAGTCGAAATTGTTATGTGTGCCCATGTCCACATTCCCATAGTAGGAGCCAGGATGATCTGCACCCAGCCCTGCACCCCCGCAGTGTTGCTAACCCGGAGTCCCCGGCTTGGTGCGCTTGATCTCAGAAGGTCAACTGTGTCCCACTCGTCCGTTCACTCACCCACAGGTCTGGATGTTGTGTCAAGTACATTCTTATTGCTTTTGACGCAGCATATAGTCCAGTGGTTACAGTCAGAAAGGTTCTGGGTTTGACCCCCGATGTCCAGAGACTGCCTGCCTTCCCTGAGAAAGACGCCCTAACCCCTACCTCACTGTTTTAGTTGCTTTGGAGAAAAGCATCTGAATTACTATAGTGTTTAATAGTTTATTCAGAAAATATTAGGCTGGATGTTAGGTGTGTGTGTGTGTGTGTGTGCACATGAATGCATTTTCCTGTGTGTGTGTGTGTGTGTGTGTGTGTTTGTAAAAGAGGTCTACTTCGGTGCACAGGTGTTTATAATGTGTGCACATAAGCATGTTTAAAATGAAACTTTGTTAGTCTATGTTTCATATGACTTATGCAACGTGATCATAACATGGTTCTACCGGCCCCTTCGTCCAAGCTATACAACCACATTCCAACCCCAGTGTTTCCCTAATGTGTACAGATGAACATCCATTAAGTAAACACCACACACACACACACACACACACACACACACACACACACACACACACACACACACACAGAGTTTTGAAAGAGACCGGCCTGCACGTTTTCTCTTGTGTGTGTGTGTGTGTGTGTGGAAGGTGGGGGTGAACTCTCCCCCTAACGGTCAATCAAAATGTAATGAGGGATAATCCTCCCTAATCTCTCTCCTCTAGAACAGACATTTTGAACCCAGGTAATCAACTCAGGGCCCACCCTTGTCGTTGGTGGGCGGGGGGCTCTGGAGGTAGAGCTACATGAAGAGACACGCCACATGAATGACTATGGAGCTTCAGCGTGTTGCAGAGTGCTCCAGCGGGGAGCGATCACATAGAGAGAGAGAGAGAGAGAGAGAGCGGGAGAGAGAGAGAGAGAGACTAAACTTTGTTGGCACTGTACTTTGGTACTCTGCAGTATAATACTATTTTCATGCAACTAATGTTACACTTATCTTTTAAATTGACAACACACTTTCTTGTAGTTGTATACAGTCTTAGTTTAGTACTTATTCATATCGTGAGTATAGTACTATATTGTATTTTTGTACATACTCATATAGTGACGAAGTACTATTTGTATTTTTGTACTTATTCATATCATGACTAAGTACTATTTGTATTTTTTACTATTTCAATGTTTTTATCTTATTTGACTTTTTATGTGCTTTGGCAATGTAAACGTGCGTTTCCCATTCCAATAAAGCCCACCCAGTTGAATTAAAATAAATTAAATTTAGAGTGAGGCAGAGAGAGAGGAGGGAGTTGGGGTGAAGTACCACTGCAGTATGAAGACCATTAAAAATCAAAACATGGTTTTTATAACATGTGCCAATACAATGAAGGAAAACAGTCCATTGTGCCAAAGCCACAAGGGGGAAGCAGTTAAATTGTGCTATGATGCAGCTTCTAAATTACCGATAAGCTATTTCATAGTCTATGATTCAGTCACCATAACCATGGTATCATTATTATAATTAGATTTTTTTTACACTGTTGTGTTGGGCTTCCTTATATCAAATTGGCAAATGGTTTCGTGAACTCTGTTGCCTTTGGCTTTACAATTCAAGTTTGTTTCCTTTGCTGTACACTGCCCCCTAGCGGTGGTTTATTGCATTACATCACTCAACGCTTGACGTCGTCAAACTGCGACAGAAGACTGAGCGCCACACTTCTGTGCGCCCCCAGCCATCCATGGTTGCGCCCAAGAACTGTACAGAATTGCCTGCTCTAAAGATTAACGAATACCGAGAGTATGTATCTTTTATGCAGCTACTTGCTTACATTTCCAAACAATGTTTAAATTTAAAGCTCTGGTTTTTCGCGTTGAAGAAGGTGTGCAGTGTTTGGGGACGAAAATAAACTTTCGTCCGCCGCCCACTGTACATGTATCCCAAATTCGAGCGGCATTTTTGCTTTATTCATCTAAGCATGTAGCTGGCAAGATCCATGAATGTATTATTTACAATCCATACGACCAATGGTTTTTAATCCACAACATATGTCGCTATGTGCAGTAGTCAAGAGCTAAACGTTAGCTTTAACGTTAGCTTGGTTAACTAGCTCCACCGATGTGTGTTAGCGTCCATTTGAGTGGCTAGTTTCAGTGGAGTTGATTCTATGAACTCTTAACTGGCTAGTTTTGTATTAAATGTGCTTTATAGTATTTCCACTAGCATGTGTCTCCCTTTCCAGCGTTTCATTCACTAGCATGTAATAGCTATTGTTAGCTGTCAACAATACAGATGTTGTTTGGTGATCATGTATTGACAGACCCTCACCCACCCAACTCGTTAACTAGACATGGATATGCCAAGCTATGTTCATCTATGTTAGTTGTTTAACGTTAGATCTCTGTTTCACTTAATAGTTACATTCAGTGGTACCTCTTCCAATGTGAAACTAGGTGGCTAAAGTGCAACGGTGTGATGTGTTATTATTATTATTATTTAATATGGCTCGCTTTTATTCCCTGGTTTAGATAACTGTAAACTCCACCAGTCATGAGTTTATTCGGTGCAACAACCGGATTCGGCGCTGCAGGAACAGGGGTTTTTGGAGCCACGACAACAGACAGCCACAATCCAATGAAGGTACAAAAATAATGTGCTCAGCGATCCTTTAAATATCTTAACTTGGCACCCGACCCGGTTCTTGCCTCAGTACATGTCGTCGGACCATCCCGGTTCAGAGGTTGTGTTTGTTGGGTTCTGTTCCTCACTGGATGTTCCCCTCGTGTACACGGCAGGATGTGGAGGTGACCTCACCGCCCGACGACAGCATCAGCTGCCTGGCCTTCAGTCCTCCCACTATGCCCGGCAACTTCCTGATCGGCGGCTCGTGGGCCAATGATGTAAGTGCTTTATCTACCGCCACACAAAGATGCTTAACCAAGGACGCATAGTAGGCCTGGGCTCACTGAATGCCTATAATAGCTGTACCCACCTGTTCTCACAGTGTGTCCTTGTACCAGGCCATTGAACATTTTCAATTGAGAAGCTAAGACCTCTGGCATTGAGAATATGGCTGATGCTAGCTGCGTTTGCTTGTTTCAAATGGACAGCAATGACTGGATCATGTTGTGGCTGTTGTGTGGCTGCAGGTGCGGTGCTGGGAGGTGCAGGATAATGGACAGACCGTTCCCAAGGCTCAGCAGATGCACACGGGCCCAGTGCTGGACGTGTGCTGGAGTGATGTAAGGACTTAGTTTCTTAATATGATTTACCATGCAGTGATGTATGTTACTGTGATAGAATAGCTGTTTGTTTTATATTCTTGTTTATGTTCTATTTTCGTGTCTGTGTGTGTGTTCTATCACAATACTAATCATGTTGGCTTCTCCAAGTTGTAAATTATTAATTACAAGATGAGTGAAATGAGCTGCATCTCTGAAACATCTTAACATTGTGTCTGTTCTGCTTGAGCAGGACGGCAGCAAAGTGTTCACCGCCTCCTGTGACAAGACGGCCAAGATGTGGGACCTCAACAGCAACCAGGCCATGCAGATTGCACAGGTGAGATCACAGCCCAGCCTGGGCTCAGGCTCAGTAGAGCCGAACAGGAGCTCGAGTCTACATATCAGGAAACACTGAACTTCCTGAATATGCTGAACATCCAGTCCGGACACCAACGTTCTTAGAAAAAGTGTAAATGTTTCAAATCAACACCGTGTAGACTGGCCACTGTAGAAATACACATATTAAAATCATCTTCTGACAGCTTCATCCACTCGCGCAAACAGGTTTCTCTTTGGTAGAATATCTCCGTAACGAAACAGTTTTTGGTTTCCGGCCCAGGCTCTGTGCTGTCTCCCCTCAGAATTTCTGCTATAACATAGTAGGACTGCTGGATCAGAGATTAGTTCAGGTGTGAAATACAGAACAACAACATAGTGTATATGTACACACATAACACACTGTACACACAAGGACACACTGTACACACAAGGACACAGCGTCCCAGCGTGATTGCTTTTTACAATGTTACAATGATCTACATAATCTGATAACGTAACCTTTCTTTTCCACCTTTAGCATGATGGGCCAATCAAATCGATCCACTGGATAAAGGCCCCCAACTACAGCTGTATTATGACTGGCAGCTGGGACAAAACACTGAAGGTACAACTTCATCTATATCTATTCATATCCATACTCCTATTCTTTAGACTGAACATACCCTAACCAGAACCTCCTCCTATGTTTTATTATGTATTAGTCAAATGTGCTCAAGTATTGTAACTAATCAATGTCTACAATCTGCATCCTCGGGAAAAGCTAAATGCATAACAAAAGTCGATTGAAACTAAGTACAAAATACAAATGTCCCCGTGTCTGTCCTCTTTGCCTCCCTGCTAGTTCTGGGACACGCGCTCCCCCAACCCGATGCTGTCTCTGACGATGACCGAGAGATGCTACTGCGCTGATGTGGTAAGTCGTGGAAGCACTTCCTGAAAAACACTGCTGTTCAGGATGCTCTTCCCATTACGCAGAGTTGGACCTTATGTTATGTTTACTTTAAAGCTATATACATTTTTTGTATATGCATACTTATTGTGCATTTCTATATGCATTTTATTTATTGACATACATATTGTTTGTACATATGCATATATTTAAATATTTTTTACGTCTCGCTGTATTTCTGCGTTTTATATTTTTTACTAAAAAATACTTTTCTATTTACTTCTATCACTTCTATTTATTCTATTCCCTTTCTGTAACAATTTCCCCCACCCTCCCCCCAATCAATAAAGACATCTGGATCTGAATGTTGCGGTTGTCTCTGCAGGTCTACCCCATGGCTGTGTTGGCTACGGCAGAGCGGGGACTCATAGTGTACCAGCTAGAGAACCAGCCCTCGGAGTTCCGCAGGATAGACTCTCCCCTCAAGCATCAGGTACGGGACTCCAGAAAGCTTACAGCGTAACTCTTGATACCAGGAGCTACACAAAGGCTGTCCTTTGTAAAGCCGGTACTGTCTGGCTGGCACGGTGGTTGGCAATGCTGCCTCACAGCAAGAAGGTCCTGGATTTGAACTCCGGGAGGGGACCTTTCTGTGTGCATTTTGTATGTTCTCCCACGTGTTCACGTGGGTTTCCTCCGGGCGCTCCGGTTTCCTCCCACACCATAAGACATACGTCTTAGGTTAATACTGTCTGTGCCCTTGACCAGTAGACCTGGAGTTGGTTCCCGGCACTCTACTGCTGCTGCACTCTGCTCCTCGTGATGGGTCAAATGCAGAGATCACATTTCGTTGTGTAGTAGTACTTGTTCTTAGACAAATAAAGATTCTTCTTCTTCTTCTTCTAAATGCAGTCATCAGTATGTAAACGTCTTACTCGGAGCACGACTGTAATCGGGTTATTCGGCCTTAGTCAGACTACGGTGCCCCATGTAAACGTAGTGTTTGTTTTCCTTGCAGCACCGCTGTGTGGCCATATTCAAAGACAAGCTGAACAAACCCACCGGCTTCGCCCTGGGAAGCATTGAGGGCCGCGTGGCGATCCACTACATCAACCCACCCAACCCGTGAGTGTTCATCCAGTGATCCGTTTCTAATGAGCGACGGGTCTTCCAGTGAGTCCACGTGTGGTGTTTTCTGGCTGTTATATTTAAGTGGTTTTTTAATGCATCTTTTCATTTTTTTTCCAGTGCCAAAGACAACTTCACCTTCAAGTGTCACAGGTCTAACGGAACGAACACGGCCACGCCGCAGGACATCTATGCTGTGAGTCCGACGCTCCAGGATCTGTGCTATGACTGATGATGCTGTCGTCTCGTCCAGGATATACACTTGAAAGTGTCATGGTTTCGAACCCCAATCTCTGCAGTCATCTCTCTGTGTCCTTGGGCAAGATGCCCCTAACCCCGACCCGCTCCTCAGTGATATCTATCTATATACAAATGTGTGCGTGGCTTTGGATACCAGTGCGTGACTAAATAGCAAATAGTGTATAATAGTCAAAGTATGTCTACAAAGTCATTTTTTAGAATCTTCTAATAAATCCAGTTATGACATCAGTGAAAGATGACATCCTTTCCCCAATGTCCTCAAAATAATCCAGTTTTTTTGTGCAAAGCCCCTTCAACGACCTTAATACCAGACTTCCTCCCTGCTTCCCCCCCTCCATCTCAGGTGAACGCCATCTCCTTCCACCCGGTCCACGGCACCCTGGCCACCGTGGGCTCGGACGGTCGCTTCAGCTTCTGGGACAAAGACGCGCGCACCAAGCTGAAGACGTCGGAGCAGCTGGACCAGCCCATCACCGCCTGCTGCTTCAACAGCAACGGCAACATCTTCGCCTACGCCTCCAGCTACGACTGGTCCAAGGTGGGTGGAGCTGCTAATGCTGCTGTTGGGAGCGAGCTCTGTCACTGAGGCAGCAGTGTTGGCAGGCCACATGTAAAAGCCACATGTAAAAAAAATATATAAAAAAAATAGTTAGTGGTTAGAGGTTTTTGGTAAACCTATTAATTCAAATTTCCTTTCTCTGTTGATGGCAATATAGCAATTTTTTTAAAATATCTATATGGTATGAAAGTCAAGTTATTAGAATTTCATATATATTTAATACCTGTTTTTATAGCGTAATCTGGTACATGGTAGCATAACTCAATTCACTGAAGGTTGTAAGATGTGTATTGGCAACATTTTATTTTGAAAAGGCTGCGTTACGCAACGTCACCTCTTAAAAATAGAATGTGGATTTCGGCAGAGAAAAGGTGAGTCTGCTGCCTCTTGTCTCTGACTGTTGCATCTCGGTGACTCCCCAGGGCCACGAGTACTACAACCCCCAGAAAAAGAACTACATCTTCCTGCGAAACGCTGCCGAGGAGCTCAAGCCTCGGAACAAGAAATGGTGAGAGGAGGGCAGTGGAGAGGGAGGGAGAGAGGGGGGGGGGGGTGCAGCTGGTGTTGAATTAACCAGGACACCGTGGTCCCCAGACATGGATGCCCTGCTTCCCCAACAGGCCATTTCCATTTTTCAGTGTTTTAACGCTGTACTGCTACTGCTATTCACGTACTCATGAGCGAGGGTTTATGAACCGGCTTTGCACTTATAGATTCAGCTTATTGTTGGAGCTGACTTGCATTTGAAGGAATTGCACTGAGGAGTGAAAATGTATCGTCGATACTGTATGAGAAACCTTTGGAACAATAAAGGTCCAGACAAGCTGGTGAACATGATGCTTGGTACTGACGTCTCCTTCCTGTCCTCAGATGTGCCACGCTGAGTCGCGATCGTGCCGTTGTGGGGGGATCAGCGGAAGACCTGCTGCTTTAGTGTGTGTGTGTCTCTCCGTGTATATATATACACACAGAAAGCACCTTCCTTTTCGCCAAAACCTCTGGACCAATGCGGTGGTGCTGCATAGTGTGCATGGACCAATCAACAGAGCCCGCAACCCAACTTGGCATAGATGGCAGCTGCATGGCATCATTGGTCTCGGAGGTCGTCGTGGAGAAAGGGGCGGGCTTAGATTGTCATTCATCTTGGTATTTTTTTTGTTGGATTCTTGCAACTCTTCTTTTTTTTACGACAGCTTTTCAAAAGACTTTACGTTCCCGGTCGACTTGCTCCATGGTATAGTTCAAATAATGATGAGATGTGAGATAAGTTACTCTGCATATATTGTTTAAATTTCTCACATTATTCCAACTTGAAGTCAATTAAAAAGGAATACTGTTGCCGATGTGATGTGATATATAGGCTATATATATATATTTCTTTTTTTTGCTTTTTAATAATTTGCTTGACACACAGAAGGCCTACCTACTGCATACATTTCAGCCTGAAACTGCATCAGGAATACAAACTACAGCCATCCAATTCCTCCATTCATGTGGCTTCATTAGTTAGTTCATTAGACGGCCGTCAGAAAGTCAGATAACCCTGCTACATGAACCTCAAGATATATTTGTCATATGTTTAGTATGGTTTAAACCCCTGTGCCACCAGCAGATGGCGCACTCCGCGCCCTAGATAAACACTGAAGCAGAGCCGAAGTCAGGCTGGCAGTCGCCACAATAAACCACATGGTCACGAAGATCAAAGCAAGAGATTGATTCTTCATGTCGGTCTTTTGACGTGCCGACAAGGGGCTGAATTAGAGGATATGTCGGGAGGAAATGAATAACAGTGGGAGAAGCAACAACAAGGGCCCAAAGTGCAAAATGTCCCAGTTCGCAGGGGAAAAGGTGTGAAATAACGGGCATTTTATTGAGGCCATTAAGAGTGCCACCCTAATGTTAACCTGTTGGTCGGTACTTCACAAGGGACCTCCAAGACGGCGAGGGTGAGAAGATAATCCGATGTTCCTCATGGCTTTGATGAGGTCACCCGTCCCCAGACAACAAGACTACCGTGTCTTGTACTGTAGGCCTTTAATGTGTTGGTCGTTGTTGACACCTCGGTTTACTCACAGTCTTCTATTAATGACCGTCTTGCCACATTCAAAAACGGGTTTCAAGGTTTCCCAACTCAAATGATATTGTAGTAAGAAAGGCTGACATACCCTAACTTGGCCATGTTTAATTCACCCATCGCTCATTTCATAAAATGCTTCCTTTTATGGAATGTAATGCATTTGGACCTGATGGGCTGTAGGCTGCAGCTGTTAACACTATGTTTTGGTTTGGAGAACCGTGTTCCAGGTCTGTCCCTCGACCCAAAAGTATTTTCGCAACGAGGTGTCGTAAGGCAAACCAGCAACACATATTTTGGATGCTTTTTGAATGCTGCTGGGATGCATGATTTCCAGGGGCCCCTTCGTGAGCGGATGTAGAAACATTTGGCACCCGGAGTCCTACCACACGATTAGAAATGAATTGGATTCTAGGAACTTCCCAGCATTAATATGACAACGCAAAAAAAAGGACAGGGCAGGTGCTCCGTATTTTTTTCTTCAGTTATGAGGTTTTCCCTTTGTGGTGCGTTCCTTAAATACAACCTGCTGCTGGCATGTAGGCCTATCTCTCTCTCACACTCACACACACACACACACACACACACACACACACACTCTCTCTCTCTGCCTCGACTCCCGACAGCATGTTACTGTGCCAATGTGTAAAATGTATACTTATAATATATACTCCCTGTCCCTCGACTTTAATGTTCAGTACATGTACAGTCCACTGCTGAATCATGGTGTCGTGGTGACCTAGCTATACGCACTTGTTGCCATGTTAGTAAAACAAAAACATGGGTTTTATGACGAGGCGATAAGAAGTTTACTGTGGCAGACATCACATATAAGATAAGCTATAATTCACGGGCTTGTAACCACACAATAACGAATAATGGCAGTATTCAACTAAGACGTGATCTCATGATATATGATGCAGTAGCGTTGTTTGATTTGTCTGCTTGTCTGCTGTGGTGGCGTCCCCCCTTTTTCTCTTCCTCTTCCTCTTTGTGTGTGTGTGCGTGTGTGTGGCGCGCGTTTTGGATGTACAGTACAGCTTTCCTTTGTGTCGTAAAGAAGGACAAAAGCAGGTGCAAGAGGACGCTGGTAGGCGGGGGGGGGGGGGGGGGGGGGGGGGGAAGGAGGAGGAGCGCAGACAAAGTTGTCACTCGAAAACTGTCCCGATAGGTCGGCTGTCGTGAATGGGCGCGGCCAATCCGGCGAAGTATAGGCTAGATTTCTGCCGGAACATTTTACACACACACACACACAGGCACAATAACAAGCTGTTGGGATCGTGCAACGGGAGTCGAGGCAGAGGCAGAGAGAGAGAGAGAGAGAGAGAGAGAGAGAGGTGTGTGTGTGTGTGTGTGTGTGTGTGAGAGAGAGATACATGCCAGCAGCAGGTTGTATTTAAGGAACGCACCACAAAGGGAAAACATCATAACGCGAGAAGACATCTGGAGCACCTGCCCTGTCGTGTTTTTTTTGTTGCGTTCCCATATTAATGCTGGAAAGTTCCGAGAATCCAATTAATTTCTAATCGTGTGGTAGGACTCCGGGTGCCAAATGCTTCTACATCCGCTCATGAACGGGGCCCTGGAAATCATGCATCCCAGCGGCGCTCAGAAAGACACTACTTTCACCAAAATATTTGTTGGTGGTTTGCCTTACCACACAAACGACGCCTCGTTGCGCAAATATTTCGAGTCTTTCGGCGACATAGACGAGGCTGTGGTGATAACGGACAGACAGACCGGGAAGTCCAGAGGATACGGCTTTGTGAGTAACTTACTGAAGTCACACACTCGTAACGTGTTTGTATGATGGGTGGCTGATCACTCAGCGACGGGGCAACATTGTAAAGCTCTTGTCTTGACCTCTGTTCGTAATGTGTGCGTAGGTCTAATATCCCAAAAAGTTAGTTTGTGATCAGTAATCAACACACGTTGTTCTGATACCACTATGGATGCCGACCTTGCATGACCAAAGCTATTAATATAAAAGGGCAACTTGTCAAAAATAATCTTCTATTGAGTTCTGAGTCGCGCTATAACGCATGGCTTCTCTATTTTTGCTTTGTTGGCTGTTATTTTAGCCTAATAAGGATGAGGGCGCACTAAGTTGATGGGTAACTAAGAAGATTATATCTCAACATATGTCTCATGTCCCCCTGACCCCCAAATGTACTAATTCAACTCGCCCCAGTGCTGGCCCCTCTAGGAGCCGGCTTATCGCGCAACACCAGTAGGCCTCTGTGCGCAATCCGCACATTTTCTCTGGCTTTATATGGTGCTTTTGGAGCGAAGGGGAGAATGTCCTTGCATACGCAGTCCACGTTAAACACTCGGAACGGGGACGGATAATGGCATTTTTTAAACCTCATGTCAATAATTAAATATGGGTGCGCTCGAAGAAGAGCAGATTTGGTGAAGGGCAAGTTGATTAACCTCCACGCCACGGCCTGCTTGATCCAATGGCCTTTCTTAAGCCAGTGCAACATAACATGGGCAGCTTTTGGTTAATGATGTTGAGAAACCGCTGATTAATTTCTTCCCCATATAGCCTATGTGTTTTGAAATGTACAGTATATTTGGATGAGTTTTGGTGTATAAATCAACAAATGAATTAAAACTAGTTTAATTCTCAACCAAAGGGTGGTTTGTCTCTCTTAAGACAAAGCCAGTCATGCTGTCCTTTTGACACAAAGAACAGAAGCGGCAGTAGAAATGCAAATATTTACCAGAACTTGGGCGAGATTCACCGCCAATAAAAACCGGGCCAGGCCAAAGATGGGTAGGAAAACTTATGTGTGTGCGTGTTTACTTCTTACTCCAGACCTGTAAGACAATGGCACTCATTGTTTACGCATCAGCTTTCAGGCTCCCAAGAAAAACGGCCATGTTTGAGTGTGGTGGGTGTCAAGGGCTTGGCCCCCAGGGCCTGGTGTTTCAGGTTGGACAGGCTTGGGGCCATGTAGGTTCCAACACACGCCACGCTATAGCGCTGAAACACCAGCTAAGCATTTAACAGCCAACGGCACGTTCTGTTCTTTTCCTTGTTTTCTTCTTTGACTTCTTTCCCCTTTCTACACAGTGTAGTTGTGAACCTGCTGATCCTGTTGCTCAGTATGCTAGTAGAAGCGATTTTATTTTGTTGCTGGCAGCAGCGCACGGGCTACATTTAACAAACAAAACAAACACACACTTGCTCACAGGTGGATTAGCAGAATCCCTCTCAGCAGGGCTCCGCTACACCGTGTAAACAAAGTCCTTGTTCCTGTCTGTATGTTCACAACACGCCCTGGAGTGGGTCACGGTCCACATCTTTCCAGTTGTCAAACCTTACTGGTGTCTACTGCTGGCAGAGACATGGTTCTGAAGTCTCTTTGCTCAACTCAATTCCTCTTGAGTTGGCATAAAACTGATCCTTCAAAACAGACGGGCACGTCTAATGCCAGCAGGGACAGACCCATAGCAATCTCCTTAATATCTCCTCTCTAATTGGATAAGCTCCTTGATATTCATCCCAGATACATATTTCAGCAGGTCTGCACGTGCTGTCGTCAAGGACCAGGCCGGCCAGCATGTGCTGCTAAGACCGAAAGCTGCTCTTGTGTGTTCACACTTCATGTGTTTTGAGTTGAATGAACTCCACAACAGTGTGGCAGCTATGTTTGGGCATCTTGGCTCCATCTTAGTTCTAAACGCTAGCTGGATTCCACATTCGGTTCCCCCACCACCCGGCTGGCGTTTAGAACCAAGATGGTCGCGAGGTGAATAAGGCCCTCTTGGTTACTCAAAATCTATATATTTGTAGTGTTGAGGAGCGGGCATAATCGCAGTCCTCTGGCTCTGTGTCGAGATGAAAACGATTTGTCATTTGTTGTTGTTTTCTATAATGTTGTCTTTGTGCCACTCCTCCACCAGGTGACTATGACGGACCGGGGGGCAGCGGAGAGGGCCTGTAAAGACCCCAACCCCATCATCGACGGCAGGAAGGCCAACGTCAACCTGGCCTACCTGGGGGCCAAGCCTCGGAGTATGCAGACAGGTGAGGAGCACGCGGGTGAGCACTTTTTTTTTCTTCTTCTTCTCCCTGGTCTGTCTTAGACGTTACATTGTGTGTTTTGTCTGAAACAAGTCCGACCTCTGTCCAAGCACAAGCACAACGGAGAGACTCTGCCTGTGTCTCGCTGTGCCCATTGTGCATTGTTCCTGTGGTCCTCCTCTGTAAAATGCAAATGCTGTGTCTGACAGCCGGCCTTCTCTCTCTTCCAGGCATCTCCATCGGAGTGCAGCCCATTCACCCTGCGCTTGTCCAGAGGCAGTATGGGTAAGCAAATGGGAGTGGGTGGTGCTTTTCCTGTGTGTGTGTGTGTGTGTGTGTGTGTGTGTGTGTGTGTGTGTGTGTGTGTGTGTGTGTGTGTGTGTGTGTGTGTGTGTGTGTGTGTGTGTGTGTGTGTGTGTGTGTGTGTGTGTGTGTGTGTGTGTGTGTGTGTGTGTGTGTGTGTGTGTGTTGTGTGTGTGTGGTGTGTGTGTGTGTGTGGTGTGTTGTGTTGGTGGTGTGTGTGTGTGTGTGTGTGTGTGTGTGTGTGTGTGTGTGTGTGTGTGTGTGTGTGTGTGTGTGTGTGTGTGTGTGTGTGTGTGTGTGTGTGTGTGTGAGTCTGACCAGGCTACAATCTTCTATTATGTTGTGTTGTAATAGCCTCTATGCTATGTCACCAGGCTACAATTTTGATGTGTTCTCTTGTAATAGCATCTATGCTATGCTAACTGACCAGACTACAATCTTCTGTTATGTTCTCTTGTAATGGCCTCTATGCTCAGTCACCACCAGGATACAATTTTATATTCTCTTTTTTTCTAATACCCTGTGTGCTAACCTGTCCGGCTGCTATCTCGCAAAACTTGTGAAACGTCTCTGGAAGGCACCTTGTTTGTTGTGTCGGCACAAAATACCTTGTGGTTTTGTGGAGTGTTGGTGTTGGAGGTTTTTCAGGATTTGACGGTTGGAAAGCTAATCACCTAGCCACGTCAAAACAATCCAGCTTTACATGTGTGACTGCTTTTTGGTGACCGCAGGGACTCGTTCTCTGTCAGGCACGCGGATGCAAAAATACCCAAAGACTGCAGCTTGCTTATCAGAAAATAAATCTCATTCTCGAGTCTTATCACAAGGTGAATTATGAAGTGTAAGGCCATGTGCAAATAATTCACAATTATAAGGATTTCTCAATCTTAGTTGCGTGATATACGTGCTTGGAGATAAGAACAAAATGGATGTCTGAAATGTATCCCAGTTCCTCCTCCTCAGCTTTTGATTTGAGTCACAAAGCCACAGGTCCATTCCAGCCTCAAATTTGGTTCATTTCCCCGGGCGTTAATGTCAGAAGAAGCTGGTAGTTCCCTCTCAGGACTCCCCGTTTCCGTGGGTACTGGTGGAAAACGGGGCAGCAGTGTGGGCTCCTCTGGGGCGTACGGCCGACAGGTGCTGGACTCCTATTACAGCCTTTACCACCCCCACCCCCTAATCTCTGGTGACCACTGCCCCAGAGAGAGAGATGGCCCGTCTATAGACCGGCTGGCTGAAATACAGAACACACATGAGACTCTTTTCTTTATCACCCCCCACCCTACCACACACACACACACACACACACACACACACACACACACACACACACACACACACACACACACACACACACACACGTGTGTGTGCAATCAGCAGATGGTATGTGTGTGTATGCAGTTGTGCACGTGAACAGTAGGGTCTAGGAGAGGTCGCTAAGGCCAGGAACGGTCAGTTGAAGAAGTGTGTGGGGGGGGAGGGGTGTCCCCTCTTCCCCATGCTGCCCTCCCTCCATAATGCCACTGAACTGCCACATTCACCCGTGTATTTCTTTCACCTTTTTGTTTTGTTACGGTTTGTCTCATCACAATGATATTCCTACCAAAGTGTCAGGCAGCCATTAGACGGAGAAACTGAAAATTGACACCCTTGTGAGACTGGTGGTGGGGGGGGGGGGCTTTAAGGTGCTTGTGAGACTTGTGGGGGTGGGTGTTACCAGGAGGGAGGAAGGGGTAGTACACTGGGACTTCTCTGTCAGGGCTTAATGAGGCTAGGTACACCCTGGGAAACACACCTCCACAGGTGTCGACGGAAGCACCTCCTTTTGTGTCTGTTTTCTTGAAAGAATGCACGGCCTGGTTCGTGCAACCCTTTCTTGTTGATCAAGGTTTTTGACTGTAGTTTGAAGCGGAGCCTGACGGACATTAGCGGGGTTAGGCATTAACAGAACAGTTGCTATTACCGTAATGGCTCACCGTTTCTCTACCAGTGGAATCTCCCAGCCCGGGTCTGCCTCGCGTCTCGTGACCTTGAAAGACACGATGGCACCCACCCACCCGCAGTCCAGTCGGCACAAAACACACCAACTGACCTCTGACCTTTTTCCTCCTCGTCCACCTCCCCTCCCCCCCAATCCCCCAGCGTTCAGGTCCCTCCTTCTCCTCCAGGGTCTCTCTATACACATCATATACATATATATATATATATATATATATATATATATATATATATATATATATATATATATATATATATATGCGCATGTTATGTTTGTGTATAGATCAATTATTTGCTTTGTACCCGTCCGTGGTGGTGCCCCAGTCGGGTCACCGGACCTATGGCTTGGGTCAAGGCCAAATTCCCGAGGGCGTCGCACACCGAGAGCCTCGGGCCTCATTATACGTACTAGTAGTGAACGTAGGCTCCGCATGGCTGCCAGCGCTGCATGTACATACGCTCATCCTTTTAAAGAAGCGTGCTGGGACTCAATGCCTCTTTGTTGCCACTGCGGGGCTAAAGTTCACATGTGGGTGGAGAGTGGCCTTCATTTACTTATGCGTACGCGTTACAAGTGAATGTGCACTCATTGTGTTTGTTCCCAGGGTGCTGCCAATGGCAACCCCCTAGCCCCACCCCCCCCTCTCTCTCTCTCTCTCTCCCCCCTACACTTGGCAGATGCCCCTGTGGGACGACAGCGGGCTGCACCCTCCTATTCTTCCAGAGAAAAGTGTGTGTCTCTCTCTCTCTCTCTCTCTCTGTCTCTGTCTCTGTCTCTGTCTCTCTCTCTCTCTCTCTCATTCCTCAGTATGGCTCAAACTGGCCACATGACACTAGCATGGGGTTAGCATCTCTGCTAAAACTACCCGTAGCTCTCCGGGCCTTATGAAATGCCAAAGAATGTGTACATGTGTCGTTGATCTAGGCTTCACGAGTGACTTTCTTTCTTTGTCTTTTTTTTGTTTATTTCTTGGTGGCTTTATTGTAATACTCGCATCCCTTTTGTCTGACTGTTGACGGCTTCATGCCACAGGACTTGACAAGTCGCACCTCCTTGCCTCGCTCCCAGCGGACCAGAACCTCCACAGGGGCTGGGGGGACAAGAAGATGAGCCACGGTGCTGGGTCTGGCGCCTAGTTCCACGAGGAGGGGGTTTTGGCCAAGGCTAAAGACTGTCCCTCCCCACCCACCAAAACCCCACACCCACGTCCCTAGACACCGGGCAGCCCCTCTTCCCCAAGGTGCCGGATGGCCTGAGAGTTCAGTGTGGTGTGCTGTGATGGAGTGGTCCTTTATCTTCCCCTTTCGTTTCTTCTTTTTTTTTTTTTTTCTCTGTGTGTGCGTGTGATTATGAAGTGTGAAGAGGGTGTGCTGATTGTCGTGCAACTCTTCTCCTTGTATGGCATGGTTTTCAGGGGTTTGCATTGGTTTGGGGGCGTGGTGAGAGCTGTTTGAAGTTCACCAGTGTTTTGGTGGGGGGGGGGGGCTAGGTAAGAAGGGGGGGGGTCTGTCATCTTAACTACTGCATGCGCCTCTTCCTTGTTTTGTTGCTGTGTTGTAGACCGCCAAGCTGTGTCTCATTACGGTGTTGCTACAGCGCACAGTGGTGAATTAACAACATCTCCAACCAATGCAAAGCTGTGATCTAGATTTGGTCTTTCTGAGAATGTCATTCATCAGTAGTGAGATGCAGCTGTGTGAAGGTCTAGTTGTTGTTGTTGTTGTTGTTGTTGTTGTTATTATTTTCTCCATCGTGTGTGTGTGTGTGTGTGTGTGCATTTGCAGTGAGTGGTGTGCCCTTTTTTGAGAAAGGTATATATAATGGTATATAATATCGTACAGAACTCTTTCATGATCTCCTTGTCCGCCAATGTCCCTCGCCTTGAGCCCAAACTCGACACACTCGCACAGACGTGTACTAAAATGGATAAAGTAGCAGCTGTAAGACTTCTTAACAGGTGTGTGTGTGTGTGTGTGTGTGTGTGTGTGTGTGTGTGTGTGTGTGTGTGTGTGTGTGTGTGTGTGTGTGTGTGTGTGTGTGTGTGTGTGTGTGTGTGTGTGTGTGTGTGTGTGTGTGTAAGACAATTTGCTGGTGGGAAGCTGTTGTTGCCTCTCTGTGACTACAGTCCAGAGACTGGTGAATATAAACTAAAGTTGTTATGAAGAAGATCTTCCTCGTGTTTCTGAGCAGATGCGTTTCTGTGGGTAAAGGTTCATTAAAAGGACCAAAGACTAGACCACACATTTTTTTGTCTGATACTAGTTCTCTCTGCAGATAAGACCTCCCCTCGTTCCCACTTCCCCGAATGCACGCACACACAGACGCAGACACCCCTACCCCCAGCTAACGTCGTCGCCTGACAGCCAGCTTGAGATTTATGCGCCAAATGGAGAAATGCAAGACACTGCCACAGCACACTTCCCTTTTTGTGTGTGTGTGTGTGTGTGTGTGTGTGTGTGTGTGTGTGTGTGTGTGTGTGTGTGTGTGTGTGTGTGTGTGTGTGTGTGTGTGTGTGTGTGTGTATATATATATATATTATTATATGTATATTGTGTGTGTGTGGTGTGTGTGG
>OOFB01003003.1:13108-32825 GCA_900323305.1 Trachyrincus murrayi
TGTTTGTTTAGATTGACACAAATTGTGTCAAGAGACTCATTGAGACCTACACAGTACATTCATCACACGCGGTGCTTAGACACATGTATGTTTGTAGAGAGAGAGAGAGACAGACACAGACAGACAGACAGAGACAGAGAGAGACAGAGACAGACAGACAGACAGAGAGAGAGAGAGAGATACAGAGACACAGACAGAGAGAGAGAGAGAGCAAAGGAAAACCTGCCTGTTTTTTCATACATAGCCGAGCTGGCTCTGCGTAGAACATTCTCCGTCTTGGAGTTATCCGCTGCTGTCCAACACTCCTGGTCCTTCTCTATGTACATGAAGGACCTGCAGAGACAGAGACAGATAGGGACAACCCGTGTGTAGCAAGTCTTGGGATCATACATGTAGAGCTATGGTGACTGAGGGCTGGTTTGTTTTATACGTACTTGCATACAAAGTTCGTCTCCGAGTCACATTTGGCGGCGCACTCTTCCAAAGTGTTCACGGCGTACTCTCGCCTACGCAGCGAAATGATCCACGCCCCCTCCGTCTTGGCGTAGCTGTTCAGGACATCCCCGAAGACTGCAGCAGAACAACAACACAACACGCCACATGTTTGAGGCCTTCATTATTACACACACACACACACACACACACACACACAGGTCCAAAATCTTAATACACCCCGACCTGAAAATGAACGAGTCGAACGGATCTGGAAGCAACAGGACCAACAAAATACGAAATGTGTAAAATTACTCTGACTTGATAATGGCTGAAGTGCGGTTTTGATTTGACTTGATTGATGATGAATTGGGGAAGTACGGTCTTTTATGTTTGATATAGAATGGGTTGCGTTGTTTTCAAACTGTGGTCATTTTTTTTGAATGCCGTGTTAATGCTAGCTGGTCAATGGCATGCCATTGGCAGGCCTTTGACATGTTATGTTGGATGCATATACACTATTATTTTAGTTTTCATCCTGTACAATATGGTTTCCTGTCAATTCACGTAAATGTATTAGCCTTTTATCACAGTTGGAATAAACATGGATGTAGTCATACTACCTATAGCTCTATATCGAACTTTTTTGTTTGTTTTGTTTTACATTATTTGACAATACAAAAAAAATACTGTCTGTTCTATATAGAGAGACGCACACCGCCATGCCCCTAAAGAGGGCAAAAGTCCCACAAAGGCAAGAAACCTCGAGAGAGGACTCGGGAGTGGGCTTTCGCAGGACGGCTAGTCTAGGCCTATTTCTGTGTTCTGTTTGTGGAGTGATGCAACGGCATGGCAAGACGCAGTTCACTAACACAGCAGGCAACCGCCACGGGAGAGTCATGAGTCATGAGATCTCTGGCCACTTTAGAATCAACAAGCTGAGTCTCATCACCCCGCCTGTTTGAGCAGTAAAGGCGGAAGGACATTATATAGGATATGATATAATGTATTATAGAATATTATTATGAAGTATGTTAACAAAAGATGAGATGTGGCCGGAAGATATGGTGACCATAAGTTGTCTAAAAGTATTGTGTCATCTGATAAATAAAAGACCCCTGTATTTTTAAGGGGTCAGTTGCTCCCATATTTGAACACATTATTTTCTACAGGGTACTGGCTAATTAAGATTAAGCTTGCCACTTATGAAGGTTTTCTTTTTTGTAATAATGAATACAGTTATTGATTGAAGCTGTTGACTTGCTATGCAGCCTCAGTATACTCTATGAAAGGCAAAGGTAATGCGTTGTGGTTAACACCTTCACGTTACATTTGTAACTCGAAATGTCAATCAATCGAATGCGATGCTATGTTGGTTTACCTCCTGAATTTGCGCCATCATCATAGGCCTAAATCACAGGCACTTATGGGGGGGGAAGAAAAAGTGATAATAAATGGAATGGCTGGAGTGAATTTGTAAATGACACCAACAAATGAAGAATTCGTTGGGAAAAATTGGACCAAGAATATTCAAATCTCTCTTCTGTCTCTGTGTAATTGCTCTTTTTCCAACAACAACAACAAACAAAAAATAAATACCCATAATTATCCCACTCTTCGTGAATCTGAATCTTACCGCTGCAGACGAGGGTTCCCAGGAGGAACGTTGTTTTGTAGTCCATGGCAAGGCCCTTGCTAGTAGTTCATAGTGAGCCAAAACTCTGGTACTCAGGTACCGACCGTCCCTTCTATTTGGGGTGATTTTGGCTGTGTCAGTAAGACAAACAAGATAGGTCTTATTCATCAGTCAATCATTGGCCCGACAAGGACAGTCGTGGGTGCAATGGGTCAAAAAAGCTTTGTTTATCTATTACTGGAGGTAGGCCTGTATTTGGGAACACCATCAGATGGGTCTCAATAGTGCACAGTCCTAGTATAGTCGTATAATAGTCATGTCCTGCTCTCCTGAATGCTATTTACGCACATATATTAAAGACTTGGATGCAATGACTCCTAACAATACAATATAATTAAAAAATAAACTAAAATCAAAATTGTATTTACAATATGATATGGACAATAGACCGCGGCCTCCTGGTAGAACAAACAGGTGTCGCTCATAACACAAATTATGGGTCTGCTGCTTATATGTACCAGGGCACTAAACTGGTGAAGATGAGGCCTCGTCCACACGTGTATGGGTATTTCTAACAACGGAGTATTTTCTCTGCGTTTTGGCTTCCCGTCCACACCAAAACGGCGTTTCAGGTCACTGAAAACAAAACTTTTGAAAAACTCTATTTTCTGTGTATTCGTACAGTCGGGTGAAACGGAGGTTCACGCAGGAAACCTACAAACAATGACAGACTACCGGTGTGTTTACCTGTGGCTAGTATTGTTAGGTAACACCCAAATATTATACATAAATGAATTAAGTAATCAAATATATGATATATATTATATAAGGTATGTTAGGTAAGAGGCCCATCAATGCACATGCTCCTAATGTTCTTCTGTGGTGTTTGACATAAAGTTGTATCGCCACCTACTGGCCTGTCATGCTTGAGCGTTTTAAATAGTTTTTGCGTTCTCTTGTGGACAGATATTAACACTGTGTGGACAGGGGCAAGTCTACTGCCCGTGCCCTGGTACATAAAAGGAGCAGACTCTAATGAGCGACACCTGTGTTTGTCCTGGGATGACACCTCCGTGAAAAGGGTCTATGCATATTAAAGTACAGTAGTGCTGTGCTAATGTACATTGGAAAACCCCTGCTTGGATTTTAACGTCCCCCAGTCTGAGTTATAGGCCTATAGTCTTTATTGTGGCAGGTGGAAGAGGTCTCTTATAGCTCCTGAGAGCACCTTTCACTGCTTAATTCCTACCATGGGCCCTTTCATTGATAAAATGATTTGATGGATATAATTTTTGTGAATGACATTTTTATCAAAATACATTTTAGTACTGGATATATAAAAACATTGACCCTTACAGTGTTGTTGGCTTGTTAACATTTTATACACTAAAAAAACTAAGGTAGTGGAAGCTCACAGGTAATTGTCACTTACCCGGATATGATTTAAATTCTTCCACAAAAAAAAAAGCCTAAACCGATATAAGAGAACTGTTTTGTATAGAGAGTCACCCACTTTGCTTCTGGTGAGTATTTCTCTTTTTAGGACCAAACATACAAGATTCTAGCAGTGGACCCTGCTACCTGCCACTACAGTGGCTGTTCTGGGCTCCTCCAACACCAGGACACAGGCAGTTGATGATTAAACCGGTATATTGATCAACTGACAAGGGACGCAGGTCGTCATGTAAACAATCATACTAATTGGGATTCTTGTTGATAAATATGAGTGGACAGGAGGGTGAGCGTGAGCAACCATTCTCAATGTGACAACCATTTCATTTCACTTTTGTGACTGGTAGCCTATATTCTATTTTTATTTCAATTCCAACCTTGGTAATGAAGTCATATTTTTCACCGGATTGTTCATGTTTATAAAGCCTGTATGTAGTCCATTTTCAGAACATTGTAGTTTCACTAAAGCAGACCCACATCCATAGCATCCATCGTTGCATCATTACGTAGCCTAGTGTAAGTGCAGTCGGATTCTCTCAGCACCGCGGTCGTCTTTTCCTAAGTCCTTATGAATTCTCCTTCACATCTTTCCTTGACCTCATGACGTTTTCCATAAAGGTCAAGGAAAAGTGGTTAGGAAAAGACATAGGACGTCATTTTTTGACTATTCGACCGCAACCCTAGAGTGTGTGTGGTGGTGGCTGGTTTAACCTGTGGACCTTGATTGGCCAATGCCCCACAGCCTCACCCAGCCCCAGAGTGCAACACACACTCCACATACCACCACAGGGTTCAGGCTGGGAGGAGGCTCGACAGCTAAGTTCAGACAATGGCACTGGATTTATATATTCATTTTGTGTCAGTTAGCTTGCCAGTTGCCATTTTGATACATCATTCCCTTATCTGAAACAATACCCTTCATTTGTCAAAATGTGAACCTTGATGCGGTGGACTGGCCCTTTTAATAACAACAATAACATGTATACTTTTTTTACCATGGATTCCAAAGTTGGGTCTCCAGCTCGTGAAACTCCTCCATGGTCGTTACTTGTTCCAGTAAAGACAGAGTGACCGCTGGCTCCACCCCCCCTCATCCCCCCCATCTTAACCACCTCCTCAGTCAGGTCCACCAGTTCATCCAGGACTACCTTCTGGAATTCTAATGGAGTCAACATGTGCTTACCATACAGTGAAAACAACAACTAAAAAAACATGACACTCATGCACACTCACTAACTATTACTAACTTGATGTGCTCATTGGGGATCCGGTCTGGCCTGACCTGGCTGAAAAATAAAGCGCTGTTAATGTGGAATGTATGTAGAGAAAGAGTCATACATGTTACTTTCAGCGGAGGAGTCGCGCATGGCCAAGTACTGTATAAACGTGACCAACAATAACCGCCGGGATACCTTTGCCGGGACACCTTTGCAGCACCCAATGAAGTTACTTTTCACATCAAAATCAATAAATAATCCTCAGAGGGGAGGGAATACAACACATTGTATTGTATTTAAATGGACAGAACGATTAGACTACAAACAGTGGAATGGACCAATAAAACACCTCAGAAAATGTCTGCCCTGCAGTCATTTCTTTATGCCTATTTGTTCAATTTGTTCTGCTTGATGCCATTGTGTTGTCATAACATGGATGGTTTACCAATACCCAGTTCATCAAGGTCGTTAACTATTTGAACATCAAGAATGAGTCACACACGTGAGGACAATGGATATGATTGTAGTCAGTGCCAAAAGCTATTTCTAGAATTGGATACCTAAATATTGTACAATAAGTACAATCTTTCTCACCATTTTTGTTGCATGTGCTTTCCGTTGCACATGAAAATAGAAAGTATAAAGGAATTTAAAAAGGAGCTTAGAAGGCTGTGCAAATTCTCGGCGGCACTAGGAGGAGGTGAATGCAAATCAACACTTTTACTTTGAAGTTTAAAATAGTCGTAACTGCTCGGAATGAGATAAAACAGGATCGACTCACTTGAGACAAATCCCTCAAATGTTTTCTTCCATTGGACCCTCTTCTCTCGCACAGCCATCATCTGTGGAAAAAATATTTAGTCAGAATGTGCCAAGAATGACGAAAAGCTGGAACAGGAGAACTGCACAACATAGACAAACATAACTCAAGTTCTACATATACTGCAGCATACAAAACATTGAAATCACAGTACACCTGCACTGCACACAGAGGGGTGATTTTTTTCATTTGTTCTGCATAACAGACCTGCTGAAACTCCACATCTGACCTGGACTCATTTGAGGGGTAGGTGACCCTACACTGGACGCATTCCCTCCTTTGGCACTCCAAATTCATATTGAAAACCAACTACTGGAAAATTAACATGAAGAGAGCTTGAAGACACTGGGAATTGGCTATGTGAAAGTCAAATACAATGTAACACCTATATTGTTATTTTATTTTGTGTTGTTGAAATCCCCTTTTTCTGTTATATGTACAGAAAGGGCAGCCCATTATATAGTTACTATAACAAAAAATGAATATCTACAGAACATGATATACAGATAATAAATCTCATAAATATTAAAAGTAAATATCAATTTCTTAATTGCCCTTCACTATACAAATGGGAGTGTTGTCTTGTTAACATTTTATACACTAAAACAACTAAAGTAGTGGAAGCTCACAGATAATTGTCACATATCCAGATATGATTTTAATTCTTACACACCAAAAAAACCTAAATTGATATAAGAGAACTGTTTTGTATTGAGAGTCACCCACTTTGCTTCTGGTGTGTATTTCTCTTTTTAGGATCAAACATACAAGATTGTATCAGTAGACCCTGTTACCTGCCACTACAGTGGCTGTTCTGGTCTCCTCCAACACCAGGACACAAGCAGTTGAAGACTGAAACCGGTTTATTGCAGAGTTTGAGATAGTTTGAACAGGCAGAGCAGGTTGTACGTGCTAACATGCTAGCACTCCTCCTGAGTGTGTGTGCTGGTGGCTGGTTTAACCTGTGGGCCTTGATTGGCCAATGCCCCACAGGTGTGCAGCCTCACCCAGCCCCAGAGTCTAATCAGTCTGACTCAGACCAGGTGAGGCTGCTTAAACCAGCCACCAACAACACACACTCCACAAAGATATTTGGTTAAATCGCAAGCTTTGACCCCTTTTTCGAACACCATGTGAACTTGAAAACAAGCTGGCTATTTAGCATCTGATTTCACCACCAAAAAGTGGTAGCAACAACAGTAAAATATTTATCTTCAGAATATTATAGAACAGCTCCAACATTAATTACAGGTAATTACAGGTGGTTCATATTTCCTACAAATGTAGTGTGATCGAGACCACTGTTAGATCAATATAGAAGGTTAATCTTCAGCCAAAGCCGTCCAATGTCCAAAACAGCAAATACACCATTACCAAATAAATTGGTAACTGATGTTGAATGATGCTTGTTTATTTCACATTGTGTGCCAAGTCCAAACTAAAAATACAGGCCTCCTTGAAAAACATGTCTTACATGTCCTGTTTATATATATGTATATGTATATGTATATTATATTTTATATATATATATATATATATATATATATATACACACACACAAAGTAGAGGATACTGTGGTTTTGAGCTTGGATGAGATTGATGTCTTTTTGAGGAAGAAATGTGCACAACAGTTCCTCACCACCGTGATGGAGTTTGTTTATACCACGCATCTCCACCAGAGGGCGGAAAAGTCAACCAAAAAAAACAAGAGAACAAAACAAACAGACGAGTGCTCGGGATGAGCCTGTGGGAGGCAGCAACGTGCCTCTCACAGTGAGAGGCACGCGGACTGCCGGAAATCCAACGAAGAAGAAGTACCACAACATTTGAAGACAGCGCTCTCGGAAGATACATCCGTGGGCGAGATTGTAACGCGATGGACCAACAGGTCTTGAGTTATTGCGTTGTGCTGATTTGCGCTCTGGTGCAGCTAAAAAACAGTTTGACGCAGCAACTCATATATGCGGTGATGGCCGAAGGCAGAAGACGACGTAACTTACTCATGAGGACTGCAAGTATGACTTTCCACATACCTTTCTCTCCGGCGCGGACCGCACGGAGGTGTTGGATGCGGGTCCGGAGTAAGGACTGGTGGGAGAGAGTGGTTCTCAAAGAATTTACTGACACCGAATGGAGGGACAACTTCAGGATGTCCCGCAGGTCGTTCGTGAAGTTATGCGGAATGATGGAAGGGGTTTTGAGCCCCCGTGCCGTGACCGTGCGCGCACCGCTGCCGTTGGAGATGCGGGTTGCAATAGTGTTGTACAAACTGAGTCTTTGCGCGGAATACAGCGTGGTCGGCGACCACTTTGGCGTTCACAAGTCCACCGTGAAGAAGTTTGTTTACGTCTTCTGCAAAGGAATGGTATCGTCTGTGATACAGAAGCTCGTAAAGGTACCCACGTTGGAGGAAGCCTGCGCTATCGCGCGAAGGTTTGAAACCGCGCACCACATCCCACAGATCATGGGGTGCATCCACAGTACCCATATACGCGTGTCGCCACCATCCGATGGTTACAACGGGTTTTTGAACAGCAACGGCTGGCCGTCTTATGTTCTGCAAGCGGTCGTTGACGATACGTATCGGTGAGTTGGAACCGATTCTGTGATGTTGTGTATGCATGCCATGCATGCATAGTGCTGAGACGCTTGGCCGTGTAAACCCAACGTCAGTTATAAAATGCTTCTGATAATGTAACCTCTTTTGCATAAGGAGCTACTTTACTACTAGCTCTCTCTCTCGCTCTCTCGCTCTCTCTCTCTCTCTCTCTCTCTCTCTCTATATATATATATATATATATATATATATATATATATATATATATATATATATATATATATATATATTACTAATAGTATTTTGCATTGCATAATGTAAAATCAGTTCTATGAGCAACTGTACTACTGTCTCTTACTTGTCCCATCACTTGCTAACATTGCTGTCTTCTTTATTGGGTTTCAGATTCATGCATGTCAACTGCAAGTTGCCAGGAAGTGCACACAACGCAGCTGTCCCGTGGCGGTCGTCTTTATTGGAGATGGCTCATCTACTCCAAAAGGTTGGTGCACTCACTGCACTCTCGGTTGACTAACTAGAAACACAGGAGCCCTGGACAAGTGATTTTTATTGCAAGCAGAAACATTATTCAAAGAGTTGTTCTCATGTGTGTGTGTGTGTGTGTGATTTTTGAAGAGTCACCGAGAAGTCCAGGGTAAACCAGTGGGCCTCTTCCTCCTCGGAGACTCGGGGTGCCCTCTCTCGGAGTGGCTGATCAGGGGCTACAGCGGCACCCATTCGCCTGCCATCACTCCGGAGCAGGAGTCCTTCAACGTGTACCTGAGTGCTGCACGGACCACGGCAGAGACCGCATTCGCCAGGCTCAAGTCACGCTGGGCCGTGTTACTGAAGCGAAGCGACTTCCATTACACGTTCACGCCATACGTGGCCGCGACGTGCTGCGCCTTGCACAACTTCTGCGAAAACGAGGAAGAACCCGTCCATCCGTCCTGGACGGAGGAGGCGGAGGGTATGGGGAGAGGCGTGCCGCAGCCCGGCGTTGGCACCGTCGGTGCGGAGGACGCAGAGGGGCTGGCGGTGAGGCGAGCCCTGACTGACTACATGGCTCACAACTTTCCTCTTCTATGCAGGCAACGTTGATCATGATAGTTTGACATTCCTACTTGTACATAGAGACTACTACTTTAGTATGGTAAATATATTTTAAAAAAAGATGTCTAAATACAGAATGCTTTATTGGTCATTAATGACTATACTTTATACATCTGTTGTATATCATGGAACTTTAAACCTACACTTTGTTGTAGCTACAGTTAAAGCTATATCATTTTGACTGTCGTCATGCATTCATGCATTGTATTCTAGAGTTGGCAATACTGATACTTAAGTTGAAATTACTTTATTACATTACATTACAGTCATTTAGAAGACACTTTTATCCAAAGCGACTTACAATAAGTGCATTCAACATAGGTAGGCAAGAAAACGACTAGTCACCAGAAATCGTAAGTGCATTTCCTTCCTAAACAAGCAACTAAGAGCATAACTAGTGTTAAGGTAAGAGTGCAATAAGTTACCAACCTACTTTATCTTAGACAAATGAGACAAATAAGAGAATCAGATAAACAAGAGCTAAGACAAATAAGTGAACCAAATAAACAAGAGCTAAGACAAATAAGTATCAAATAAACAAGAGCCAATAAACAAGAGCTCAGACACATAATTGAAGACAAATAGGCAAGGCTAAGAGGAAGGGTCAGGGTAGTGTTTCCTGAAGAGGTGGGTTTTCAGCCTGCGGCGAAAGATGGGCAGCGACTGCTGTCCTGACATCAGTGGGGAGTTCATTCTACCACTGCGGGGCCAGGACAGAGAAGAGCCGAGACCGTGTAGATCGTCCGCAGGGACCTCTGAGCAACGGGGCAACCAGTCGCCTCAAGGCAGCAATAGATGGATGCATGCACTTAGAGCACTTATACCAAGCACCCGAGAACCATGTTGTAGGCCTACCAATAGCACACTGGACACAGTGGACATTTCGTTGTGCTGGCTTATTGCTAGACAGTTTCAAAGTAATTTCTACTTAATTATCCTCTCTTAATTGTTCTGTACAAACAGACAGGCAGTCAAGCTGAAGAAAAGAGATGTACAGAAAGAGATGGCCAGCAGAACAGCATCTACTGTATAGTGTACTACAGTCTCTGCATTAGCAGCCATAGTATCTGGAGTTTAGTACCCGGTGTATTCCTTTTACTATCGAGTAGCAAGACACCTTTATCCAAAGCGCACCATCAAACACCCTAGTAGTCACTACTATTTACTATTTCTGCAGACGCTTGCATCCCAAGCGATACGTGTAGGAAGTAGGCAGTAGGAGGTAGGCAGGAGCAGGTAGGGGTTACGCACGTTGCCCTCCAGGATGCCCACAGGTAGGCTGAAGACAGAATCGAACCCAGTACCCTTCTGCTGGGATTCAAAAACCCTAGCCACTGCACTATCCTTCCCGCAAAAAAACAGTTGTCCTATTGTAATTATCATTGTATGTTATGCGTTTTTAGCAAAAAAAGTGCACGACAGACAGGGATATATCAGATGCTTAGATTTACTCCGTATGAAAAGCATTGATATGAAAAGGCGGTGGTACAACTCCAGGAAACAATAACTAGATCCCATCCCATTTTTTTGGTGATCATACAGCTGCCAACCACCACCGGCGCAATGTCAGCATCTGTTATAGTCTATGGTCAGCACGATTATGTCACATCTAGATGTACATCTGTGCTTACGGTAAAGGGATACTAGTCAAGGACGTATAACAGTACAACTAAGAACAATAGGACAGTAAAAAAGCATGTTTCCATCCAAAATGAATGTAATGGGTGTCTATGGTAGACGTCCACTTGTTAACATCTATACCAAAAAAAAAAAGAGCACACTAAACTATTCACATTTCATACCCCCCTCCTCCAGACCTCCCCGGGGGCCTGCTTCAGGTGTTGTGCAATCGCCTTCATAATAGAGATGTCTGTGGCATTACTATTGCAATGCATGACCGCCCCTGCAACAATAGATACGATTTGTTTATCCAGAGGAAATATATATATATTTTTTTTCTTAAATAAAATTTACTGAACCAATCACTGCAACAACTGCAGGTGTTGCTGTAGAATGAGCACACGTTACCTTTCAGCACAGAGTAGGCATTGGTGTCCTTGAAAGCACGCCTGTTCTTTCGCCCGTTGCCCTTCATATTGAAGTGTGCCATCATTCTGTTGGTGAATAGTCTGCAAAAACACACAGGGGTGTCATCAGCAGTGTTTCATCAGCAATGCTAGTCTGTATGCTAGTCTGTTAAGGAGTGGCTTCGTTGTTAGTGTCCACTAAATGACGGACTGTACATACTTGTCCAATATTTTGTTTGTGGTGTCCTTAACATCTTTCCCTCAGATTTTTGACAAAGCAACAATCTGTGAAAATTAAGTTCAGACCAACATAACACACATGCTTGTTTATATATAATGGTCCGTTGGTCGGGGCACTGGCTGCACTAGTGGTGAATGGCTAGCTTTAATGTTTGGAAGTTTTAAGTTTTAATGCATGGTACTGGCTATACCCATTGTTGGGCTCTCTGGGGAGGTTAGACCAGCTAGCAGCATCCAACAGGCTTTGAGAACACAAAGAGACTGTGGCTATGTCTCTTCTCCTCAGAGTCTCTGGGGGGGGGGGGGGGGGTCATATTTGAGACCAATGTCTCGTCTAGAGATGACCCATCGGCTTTAACAAGAGACTATAATTAGGCAATATGAAAACAAGTGACTACATGACAGTAACTTGCACCCAAGACCAAATAATATGACATGAAGAAAGTAAAGAAATACAAATCGAATTAATATCACTACATTCCTCCGTTTAATAAACCAGATTGTGTAGTCCTTGTAGTCAGTGCCAAGGGCTATTTCTAGAATTGGATACCTAAATATTGTGATGATGAATGTTATCCATGACTCACGCCAAGTAGAATCCTTTATAATATAAATTTAAAAAGGAGCTTAGAAGGCTGTGCAAATTCTAGGCGGCACTAGGAGGAGGTGAATGCAAATCAACGCTTTTACTTAGAAGTTTAAAATAGTCATAACTGCTCGGAATGACATAAAACAGGATCGACTCACTTGAGACAAATCCCTGAAATGATCTCTTCCGCTGGACCCTCTTCTCTCGCACAGCCATCATCTGTGGAAAAAACAGCTGGAACAGGAGAACTGCACAACATAGACAAACATAACTCAAGTTCTACATATACTGCAGCATACAAAACATTGAAAACACAGTACACCTGCACTGCACACAGAGGGGTGATTTTTTTTCAGATGTTCTGCATAACAGACTCAAACTCCACACCTGACCTGGACTCGTTTGAGGGGTAGGTGGACTAAATTTAAGGGGTAGGTGACCCTACACTGGACGCAGTGGTCTCAAATGTCTCTTATGAATGTCCAGATCTCACTGTAAAGTGAAAGAGAAATATGAATGCAGAGTGGGTGAGGATAGCCATCGGTGGATATGATCAACTTGCATTGTCAGGGAACAGTTGCGTGCAAAGACAAAGTAAGCCTGCCAACTACAGTAGAAACCTAAAAGCCAATATGCAACAAATAGCATGGAAGTCTACAATCTTGGTACTTTTTCATCATTATAACAATAATAAAAGATTGCGGCTTGGAATGTGCTTTTATATCTCCAGCTCACATGATTGAAACCCTCCTATATGAGGAAAGTAACTGACCTGAATCCGAACCCCATGTCGAAGATACTTGAAGATACTTTGTTAAATGAACCCGGCTGCGACTCTTTGGTTGGTCGAGATACTTCAAAATGTTTAGATCCTTAAATTGATCTAACATAAAAGATGTCTCCTCGGCTGTCCAAAAGTGTGTTGACCCGTTAGGCATCGTAGGTCCGTAACGTGGTACACACTATACACTGTAAACAAAATCAAAATACTAACACACTATCTCTTTATTTTTAGGCGGTCATAATCCAGTTTAAATATGTATTGGCGCCACCTGGTGGGCTGGGTGTGGAAGGTCTACTCTGGGAGCTGAAGAAATGACTGTATAACTCTCAATAACAAAGAGGCATAAACGGCTTACAATAACACCAATATAATAATCAGAATAATCATTTATTATATATAGATATCTTTATATCTTGTATGAATATTATCATTCAACATTATCCCCCTTTCAGGGGCGACTCAAGTCTGCAAGGCAGGCACCGAGTTCAGCATTCAAACCATTGTCACTTCAATATAACCTGAATAAGTTACTAAGTTATGTTAAGAAAATAACTCTGACTTCATTTGGCTGAATCCTCCGTGCCTGTGTGTTTTTACTTATCAGCTACATAGTCTAACCTAGTCTCTAAAATGACAACAATCTGAGATCCTCTCCTCTCCTCCACAACCGACTAGGGATACCAGGCAGGTTTGTGCTTACTCGTTGCTTCGGTACGTGTCGAAAAGTATGAAGATTTGTTCATAAAGAGATGGTCGTTCTATTTTTCCACATCACTAGGTGTTTTAGTGATGGCCATTCCAGTCCATTCCTTCTTAATAAAACAATTGGCAGCTTATCCTTACTCAGTGTTCCTTGATAAATAATCTAAAAATAACACCAAAAGTACAGCAGGTCTGCCAATGCTCTGCACACAAGTGAAATGAGGAGAGAGCAATCATGCTTGTAACGCTGGCCCACTAATTGGCAATGGGCACACCACACCCACATCACCAATCACACACACTGGAGAGGTAGCACAGAATACTGAAAATACAGCCATGACTTCTCACTGGCCGTAACAACTTATCTAAAAAAAACAATTCACCTAACACCTATTCACCATTCACTGATTTAAATTTTTGAAGTACAAGGTCTGACACATGGTTGGGAGTTGGGAAAAGGGCAGTGTCAACATTGTCTGTACTCTGCTCATTATTTCAAATATTTTAGAAACATTTTAGTTAACATTCTCACAGTGTAGGTTCAAATACAATTATTTGTGTGTTATGATTCTGCTGTTTTTAAGAGTAATTTGTCAGATGTGTTACTGTATAGTCAATGAGCTGTACATGTATTCATGTATGAACTGTATACTGTATGAATACTCTTAATTACATATGTATAAAAGGGTTAAGTCATTTGCCAACAGCTCAGGCCGGGCTTCTGTAACAGAAAAAAATGTTTTTTTAGACTGGACCAGAGCACCAGTGACTCCAGAAAGTTCACCAGAAAGTAGTGAAAGAGGCCGTCTCTGCGATTTATTGAGTTCAGTGGAGAGGAAAAAGTAATTTGGTACAAGCAAGAACACCTCAAAAACAAAAAGTAACAAGCTAGTCAGTCACTGATGTGACCACCTTGGAGAAGGTCGTCAAGTCCCGGAAGAAGCTTCCAAGAAGTTCAAATCCAGTCTGGCACCAGATAGACCTGCATATCAGAAAGAGGCTGAGGAAGTCCTTCCAGACGAAGAGGGAACAGATCAGGCAGGAGAGGGAGGCCTTAGGTCTGAGTAAAGGCTGCACAGGAAGACCTTCAAAGCTGAGAAGGATTTCCATATGGCCTTCTGTGGTACCGTCTTAGCTTTTCTTGACTTTACTCAATACTTCTTTACTATTTTTTATTCATGATGTCCATCCTTTATTAAAACTTGCATTGTAACATCAGTGTTAGTCAAACGTTACATTTTATAGTACTCTATTATATTGTTCTCTGATCAGTATTTAGAATATACAGGTAAAAGTAATAATACACACATATCCATATCAAGGTAATAAGTTGAATGCAATCGAGGAGATGCTGAAGGCCCTGGAGGTTGCTGGCCTGTCTTGCTTAATGCATGTACGGCTTCTCATGGACCTTTGGATTGGCAGACAGTGGTGGTGGTTCCCATTTCCAATAAAGAGGACTGGAGTGTGTGTTCCAACCCTCCTCAGCCTCCAGAGGGAAGGTCTATGCAGGGTGCTGCGGGGATGGCTCTGCCTGTGGCAGCAAAACAAATGTATCCCCCAGCTGGCCTGGCAACACCCAGGGGTCCCCCAGGATGAGCTAGTGGAATATGCCGGGGAAGGGGACGCTGGCTGCCCTACCCCCATGCCCCTAATTTGTGTAAGTGGCAAAGAAGATGGATGGACAGACATAGATTATGATACAAAACAATGAATAAAGGGAGTAAAGTACGTAACAGAATAACAGTATTTACAATGATGACTACAGTACAGAAACACCAGAAATGTATTTCTGTAGTTAAATACAATTATATTTTCAGCATTTGTACAACATCTTGCTACAAATCAAGTGGCTATAATATCAACATGAAATAAAGATTTTTTTTCTCATTTCATCCCCTGTCCGGTCCGTCTCTAAACATGTCCAGGGAGACGTACATAGTGCTGTGTTTGTTTCCCACAGCATGTCTGTAATCCTTGCCGCTCTTGGGAGCTGGAGACGCAGCAGCAGTTTGGCTTCGATAGGGGCTGCTCTGCGAAAGTGGGAGAATTTCCAAATACTCCTGCAACGGCGCATCCTCATCATCGTCGTCCCGAGAGTCGAGTGGATAGGTCATCGAATCCAGTCGCGCGGCTAGGCCGGCTTGGTCGGCACTAAGCTCCGCCTCCTCCGTTACCGGTTCGCCGTCCTCACCTGCGCTTGAGCTACTGCGGTCAGCGGTGGAACCCACCAGCTCCGTCTCGTCACCGGCTGACTCGGTGTTGGAGTGGTTGCCGAGGCACGGCGGAATCAGGTGATCTGGGGCGCCGTCGAAATCACAAGGGTAAACCCTCACACAAATGGTGTCGCCTTCCGAGGGCTGGTTGAACTGTGGCGCGATCTGCGCGCACAATTATAATAATAAAGTTAGTTAGTTAATATATAGAAAAATAACTTGGAGGGTATTCACAAAAAACATTATTCCAAAATTAAGGATAATTTAATGTACAGCAAAATTATGGATTAAGAGGGAAAACTATGAAAAAAAAAAAGGCAAATTCACTTTTATATGTCACCTGAAGGTGACCTGATATATTTCTATGCCCATGACTTATACATGACATGATGTCTTGTTTAGATGTTTAGTGACTCATAGACCTCACCTTCTGGTGACTCTGGGAGGACCACGATGCCAACGAACTGAGACCAGGATTGGGCACTATCTTTCCTAAGAACGTCTTGTACCTGAGAATAGTATTTGTTATTATAAATTCAACTTTCAGAAAGTTTAAGCCCTATTCATCAACCATTATAAACATTGCAGTTTGCAGACTTTTAATTTCTGGACTTGAATTCAATTTGATAATTACATATGATTTATGCAGTTATGAGTGCTGTTGATCACATTACAATCATAATAATAATAATAAAATATTATTATTAGCAAGTCATTATTAATATCAACAGTAAATCATTTAAACCTACCAGACACAGCACACTCCGAAAACGGACAGACAGAAAACACCAACCGCTGCACACGTACTCAACACCAACAGCAGAACAGGATCTATGAAGTCCAGTAAAGACCACCAGCCACAACATGTCGTTTAATGATACGGTATTTCAAAATCCTGGCTGTTCAGATAGCAGACAAATGGTGGGAGTGGAATTCCTTGAGATTTAACCAAGGTTTTTGGTGAGTGAACAAACTCTTGCATTTCAATGTAATTAAAACCCCCTGCTTCAGTATATTAAGTAAAGAGAAATTCATGCACTATGTACTATGCACAATAGTATTATAAAAAAGATATATACACGATACATTTTTATTTCCATTTTCTATATTTAAATGGTTTGAGTGTATGGTTTGAGATTCAATACACCAGCATAAATATAATGGTCCAATAGTGCGTAAATAACAAATATCAAAAGCAAAAACGTAGTTTTAGTCTTGTAAATACATTGGGCAGTGTTCAAACCTCATTGACATGACTTACCATGTTTCTGTGTCTCAAAGTGTCTTTCAGTGCTGCTGATGTTCCCTGTATGTCCCTTGGCCATGACAATGACTCTGTACTTTGTAGATGGTTTCAGGTTTTCTAGTACAGCTTTCCGCTGGTTGCAATTGACCGATATATCTACAAGTAAACAAACAAATAAACAAACACACGCAATGTCTTGACTTTGATACATGGAGAGAAAACAGTCAACCAACACACCAACGACACTGGTTGGGAACTTACTATACAGTAGGTCTTTGTCCGTCTGCCTGTAGAATACAATAAAGCTTGAGACAGCTGTGCTGCATTTGTCCTCCGCCTTGATATCCCATATCACATCGGCCCTGGTGTCTCTGGGTTGAAGCTCGGAGATGTAGATGGCCTGTGGGACTGTTGCACATAAGGTGAGCTTAGTAGCAGGTAAAACAGAGATCAATATATATCTCAAGATCTCTAAACACATTTACCTCTTGTTCGTGAGCACACCTGTGGCGCTTCTTTCCCATGCCCCGTCTTGTCATCAAAAACGGGAGTTACCGTAATGTTGTACAGCTGAAAGTCCTTGAGATCTGTAAGAAAGGACGGAAGACTGGTTGTCTAAACCAAAAAGTACAGCACATCCATACGTGGCATGGAACCCACTCCCACTCCATGTGGTTACATCAAATAATGGGTAAAGATCATTATTTTAATTAGGAGATTATCTGGAAAGATGAATTCACCAGTACTCATTACCTCATTTTTATTAGATGCAGCTATTAACGACGATCAACAACGAGAAACAACTTTGTCTTTATCATCACAGCGTTGTTAACACACAGCCATTAATCGTGAATCACTCCATCCCATCGTCCATCCAACAACATCCTCCTTCAGTGCCATTAAACCACATCCGCTCAAGGCCTCTTTTCCAACAAACCATATAATGTGGTGTCCGTTTGGTTGCTCCTATTCCAGAAATATGTGTTCCCATCGTAGGTCCAGTCCACGATGTAACCGCTAACATTTTGACGTGGAGCTCGCCAGCTAACTCGGATGATGCCACTTTGTTCCGAAGCCTGGATGTGACTGACCTGAGGGAGGGCTGAGGAGCACACACACAACACACTTTTACATCAAACTACAATCCTAACATACATTAACAAAACCAATTTTAAGTTAAAGGTTAGAATAAAACACCAAACAAATGCGTGTCACCCATTTACAAGAAAATGCCACTCACTCTCTCCAATGGCTGGAACGTAAACAGTCTCGTTTGCAACTGAGAGTTTATTTTGGAGAATTGAGAGCCGGATAACATGAGCTTCTGGGGCCATAGAGATTAAGCAGCTCGAAGGGCTACAAACAGAACCCACATTGTTTGATGATGCTGACGCCAGCGTGTAGCGACGAGAGATAACGTAACGTTCGTATTCCTCTTTGCATGTCTGGGGTATCTCCTGTTTAACAAATTGGAAATGAAAGATTAATCGGCTGGTTAAGCGGTGGGTTGCTCAGTGGAACTATTGTCACATATAACTTAGTAAAATAGCAGTTGAGTCAGTCTTTCTGCCTCCTTACCGTCCACATGACTTTTACTTCTCGGACCCCATTGCTTTTTTGTTCAGCGACCTTCCTCCACAGGTTAAATTTAAAGGTCTTTGCTGTAAAAGATGGAAGTTATTTTCAATTGCGTTTCACTGCATTCAAACAAGACATAGCATTATTAACCAAGTGCAGACACTTTTAAACACGCTTACCATACAACACCGTCGGACTGTATGAGTGGACACCAAACTATAAATGTACTTCTTGATATGGATATGCCCCAAGTGACCTCAACACAGTACTGTGGAAATGGTGTATCAGAAACATCTAGGGCATCATGATTAGCCTTGGGACAGGCGGTAAGCAATCCTTACGATTCAGCATGGACACGACCGTCTGCTCCAGGCTCCAGTTACTCCAGGGAGATCTGTCCATAGCACAGCGGGCAGACAGGGTGTAGACGACGCACGACTCTATGCCCTCAATGGTTACCTCCGGCCTCTTCTCCTTATGAGTCACGGACACGTTGACCACCTGCTAAAACAGGGGGAATTCAAAAATAAGAGAAGAGCTCATGTATTAGATAGACACAGCAGGGTAGGTTTTAGGATTGTTCTGTATCAGCATCTAACATGACGCTAACGCTCTTAGGTTATTTGTAGCCGGTGTTACGGCCGGCTCAGAACCACAACATAAAAGGGAGTCGGACAACACCGATAAGGGTAACCAATAATTAATTTATTGAAACCAATCAAAGATAATAAATAACAGCAAACGAAAAAGATGTCTAGGGTAAGAAACTGATGTATGTGGGTGCTGTGTGTAAAGCAAGCGTCAGTAGAATGTTAAAGAAAGGAGATAAAGAATGTGCCTGTGAGAGAATCAAAAGTAGGTGCCCCTTATATATCCTAACCTCCAGGTGTGCCTAGTTAAGATACATAGGCCTAATCAGACCAAACCTGCCCGTGCACTGACACGGCCGGCCTGAAGGGCACCGATCCTCCTACATCCTGGGCCCTAGGACTAAGGACAGTACGAGGAAAAACCACATGAAATCACAAATTAAACACGAGATAAGGCATCAGCTACAATATTGTCCTTGCCTCTAATATGTTGAATCTTAAGGGGATACTGTTGAAGG
>OOFB01003006.1:0-10405 GCA_900323305.1 Trachyrincus murrayi
GGTAGGGCCAGGCAGCCCATCTGCTTCCTGACTGTCAGGCCCCAGTGCATTCTGGGTCCTGCTTCCGTCTCTCTGTCTGTGTGTGTGCGTGTTGTGTGTTGTAGTGTGTGTGTGTGTGTGTGTGTGTGTGTGTGTGTGTGTGTGTGTGCGTAAGTGTGTGTAGTGTAGTGTGGTGTAGTATAGCCATGCATTCTGGGCCCTGCATTCATTTAAATTGGTGATCATAACAGATAATGACCCCCACTCCACCTCATCACTAAACTAGGGCTGATAGGGAGGGGGGAGGGAGGCTGCGGTAATTGTCCATTGAGCACTGATGCTGAACTTAAAGCATCATTAAAGTTTGGTAGACGTTTGGGTTGTGTAGTTACCTTGCCATGATGTAACTCCAAAAATTGGCGAGATATCTTCAATAGTTGCTCCATAGATTCAAACTTGATAATCCAAAATAGTGTTTTTTTCTCTCCGCCATTGACTTTGAGACAGGTCTCAAAGTCACACTTTTAGCACACAAACGAACGCAAACAAAGCCGATTCTGCCAATGTATAAAATAACAAAACCCGATTCAGCGTTTTTTGGAAATGAAAATTTCAATGTGTTGATTTTAATATTTGAATTAGGAAGATGATCCCGTAGTTAGTAGACCGAATCACCGTGTTTGTTTATATAGGCCTATATACCCCTTCGCTAAACTTGATCAAGTTTGAATCTACGGAGCAACTATTCTCCCCAATATTTGGAGTTACATCATGGCAAGGTAACTACACAAACCAAACCTCTACCAAACTTTAATTATGCTTTAAATGTGCTGTATGTAAAGAGAGAGAGAGCAGAAAAGAGCAACAGAGAGCAAGATTTTCTCTGTTTCTCCACCATTGAGATGTGTCGCATTCATGCACCTGTGATTGACAGGCAAGATGGATTACCCGACCTAATCAGGCAAGATATGCCCTGATTGGTCAAACATGAGCCAGGAGTGGTCTGAAATCTAAATTGTCTCATACAGAGGCAGGCGCAGTCAACTCGAAATGGATATTCTCACAGAGCAATAGCTGACGGATGGCTACGGCATTTCTAACAAATGACACAAATCTTACCTACAGCACCTTTAACCTTGAACTCTCACACACACACTTTCTCATAAACTATCATATAATAAATACAATTTTAAATTCCACTCCCACTATACCTCTTGCTTACACAGCCATATACTGACTTATACATGTGTGGGTGTACGCGTATGTATATATGCATGTCAATATTAGTCTCAGAGTTTGTATGCATGCATGTGTGTGATTTCGTATATACAGCATGTGCATAACAAGTTTTGCACGCATCTGTAAACACTTACCCAGCAGGATCTGGCAGCATCAAAACGGAAGTCTTGCTGACTGACAGTTGTAGTTAATTGTAGGTAATGGTAAAGTAAATACCAAAAACTACTACTGTATTTAATTGTGTTGTTTGTGTGAGAGTATCATTTTGAATGTGACACGGTTTGAGATAAGTATATTTACATATTACGATGGCCCCAGTGGTGACCCATCCCAGAACATCGTCATTAAACAAACCCCAGGCTGTGTGTACCCCTGACAAGCAGAATGTAGCCTACTGCAGGTGTCAACAAATGTATTATCTCTGAACACCGAACCCTCCAAATGCTTTCAGCCAACTGACGGTGTGATGGATACAGTTAGTACAGTGCACAGACAAGTGTGTGTGTATTTCGCAAAACGCATATTTTCAATCCATGCAATGAGAAAAAAAGATGTGCCGTATGCCTTGAGGGCTCCTCATTATGATTAAAGCTGGGGTAGGCAACTTTGGAGAAACCAGCCAGAGTAAGCTAGATTTTGAAAGTATCCAACAGAAAAAAATCCCACCCCTCCCTTCAGGCCTCCCTCCAAAGGCACTCCCCCAAAACACATGAACGCGCATGGCCTGCTACTGCTGGAGGACCAGTCCACGAGAGAACGCTGGGGAGAGGAGCGTTGTCATCACTAACCGTATCCAAATACCTCATAAAACAAAACACCTAACATTATCACAATGAACGTAAACAACCGACATTGTTAGTGCTCACAGCTGTCAAGCTAGCATGTTAAGTATTGGGACATTTCATTGAAAATAAAAAGTTTGATGCAGTAACTTATTGCTGGCTAGCTCGCAACAGCTGGCTGTGGTAACGTTGGATATCAGGCAAAGCTAAAAATGTCAACAAGGTTGACGATACTACACATGTTTTCTGTTACCCTCAGTGACACATTGACGAACATGAATTTTGTATTGGACTCATAACATATTATAATACGTAGTTTTGCATGTTAGAGCTTCCACGATGAGAGCATTGTTGGCTCTGACTATGAGTGCACTCCAGAGCCAAGCACATCAATTACTTTTGATATTTCTCTGACATCAACAACACCAATAACTACAGCTCTTTGTCTTAGTCTGTGGATATGATAGTCAGTGGCTTCTCTGTGTATGTATGTTGACCTGGCATGTACCTCCTCTTAGAGCACAATAAAGCTCTGTTCAATAAAAATATCTAATCATGTTGATGATCTATTGCTTTACAGGCCACAATTCGAGGACTGCGCTTGGAACAATCACATCAAGCGCTGGAGCTCTGCCTGACACCCAAGCCTGATGTTTGATATTCTCCACTTGACAGCAGATGCTCCTCAACCAGGCCTTCCTGTTACAGGTCAACCCACTTGGTGTGTCTGCCAGGGGTGCAGAGAAATGCCCACAGATGGGGAAAGGAAGTGCTGTGGGCAACATCATGACTCCTGTGTTTCCATGCTGCCACATATGGAAGCCTATATTTTGCAGGAGGGGGTCCTGCGCCTCGCACAGACAGATATGGAATGATAGCCGCACAGTGGCTGATCTTCCAGACCCAGGGGGGAGTAACAGGCAGTTCCGCTACGCAACATACACACCATTGTTGTTGTGCAGCAATATGGAGCACCGGGACAGGGTCACAGAGCTGTTGCTGTTACCCAGTTGCCGTGTGTGGAGGATTCGACCGTTACCCAGATCCACACGCACAATACAAAGGTTTGATCCCTAGTAGGGTGTAAGCTGTAGTAGTACAGGGCAGTACTTTACATTGTGCAATAGCAATATTTACATTGAGTGGATGCACATATGAACATATGTAAATGCATTTTACAGTTACAGCATAACAATCGAGCCATGACATGTATTATCTGTTTACATGCACTTCTAATGAAAACCAAATGAGGTATGACACTTGTTTCTTGTATTTTCTGGAACACAATATGAATAGCTGAATAGACAGCTGAGCAGCTGTCTCCTGAGCGCTGCTGTTGTCCAACTCCTCAACGCCAGCTACTGAGAAGTCATCATCTCTGCAGAAATGACAGTAATTACAGAATAACATCTGAATCTGTTTACAGGATTACATTCTCTCAAGGACACAACACAGGACTGTTGCTACATATAAATAGAAGTCCTGGGTTAGGCATTGATGGGAAGATGGTTTGATGGGTGGAAAGTAATTATTTGAGAGGGTTGGTTTGTGCATTGTGTGCACAATAATATGAACTAAATCATTTCAATAATGGCAGAAATTGTCTCAATTGGTAGGCTAACATATGAGTTCCAGTACTGGAAGCATGGTAATGGCGCAGCTGATGAAAATGTGCAATATTTTTCTAATGTATCTCTGCCAAGGAGCACCTTCATGTACATAAAACAAACGAGCTAGATATGAAAGAAAGACGCATATATATGAATATTGCCCATCAAAGAGAATAGTGGTCTAAGCCATGTTCCTATCTGCATCAAGTTATACTCACCGGTCGGAGAGAGACTTCGAAAAAATGATATTTGTTTGAACATCCCGTTCAAACAAATATAGACTAACATAAGATAAATACCATCAATCCACACTTGCTCACAACTACAATGCAAACACCGGCGAACATAGACACAGATAGATTAGATACAAGGTAGGTGCAAACATAGCTACATAGTCTACTAGCTACATAAGTAGCTAGCTACGTTGGCTACATAGTTAATTAATAGCCAGATAATTACCTGTCCAACAGAAATACAGCAACCATGGCGTCACTTTTCAGGCCTTCAACTCCCTCAGTTCTCGCCATCGTTGAAAAGCCATAGCGATGTTGACTCTGGTTTGACCTCTTGCTTTATCCAACCTTTTAGCCTCTTCTACTTCTTGTCTTTCTTTTCTTACTTTGTTTAGCAGTGCAAGCTGTTGTAGGTATAGACGGGGGTGGACATTTTGGCTGCATGTTCTCTGCCATTCTTGTGCGACTAGCTCGCTAGCTTCAGCAGTCTGCCTAGCCTTGACGAAGACTCCGGTCATGCGCAATGAGTGCACGGGCATAGAGCATGCAGGTAGGCGGGTAGGTAGACAGGCAGCTAGGCCATCCAATCATTTCATTCGGCCCGAATGAAATGAAATCTTTTTTTTTTGTCAGAGCATTTGGTTTATTGATTGCTGTCGGGATGAAAGAGAACAAATATGACGAAAAATGCTTCTAAAATAAATTGCCTATCCTAGCTTTAATATCCATAAATTGATTGTTGGAAGCAAACAAACCCCTGTTGTTTTTAGCCACTGGCATCTCATCACTCATCTTAAAAACCGGTTTCACCCTGCTTGAACCTGCCTTGTTGTTTAGTTCCCTGCATGACTCTGGCCTTTTGGCGCTATGATTAACCAGTAGTATTGTCTGGTAGTCTGGTTATTTTGCGTGGAATCATCATATAGATAACCTTTATTTCGACAGAGAGCTCAATTGAGCCCCAGGACTCTTTTACAATGAGCCCCTGTGCACAGACAATAAAAACAACAACAAAAACACATCAGAAAATGACCTAATAACAGTTCAATAAATAACAGATAGACGACAATCAAAATGGATTCATTAAGAGAATAAATAATCAGAGTATCAGAGTATTATTAAATAAATAAATAATTAAAATACCATAAAAAGATTAACTTAAACACAATTACAGTCCGCAGTAGGTAGGTGATTTAGTTTTGTTTTAAAAAGCTGTTTTAAAAACAGCCTATTGGTATTGCAATCCATCATCATGCACACTGGCCATTGACCAGCATAACGTCTCACTGCACTGACAATCGTTCACATTAGCATTTTTATAGGTAAATGTTTATGCTATTTTCAATAGCTAAAATGACAGCTTATTTACAGATTCACAGGCTAATTAGAGAATGTATGAATGTATTATTAAAAATCCCCATAAAAAACTACATTGAAAAGTGAAAGTGACATTGTTTTGTTTGCAGGATTTTCTAGGGTTCTTTACAGAAATGTTGCCCAGTTTAGTTTTTGGTGTTGTGCGCACCTTGTTTATTGTCTGCTGTGTCTCTATGATTTACACTGTACACCAAGCCAGCAACCACAAGCACATAATTCACTCATTTGTAAGCAAAGCCACATACATACAGTTACATGATAAATACATCCCCAAGATCTGACACAGACCCATAACATATGAATCAGAGTGGAAAGGGAAATCCATCAATAATTCACGTTTTCATCATAATCGGCATTCAATGTGTCTGCTATCCTCTTTCTCTGCATGGAGAGAATCCATTGATTCTTTTTGCCTTGATAACTCATTCTCTTTATGCCTTTGCCACAGTATTTCTCTCAATTCTCTTCTATTATTCTTTCTTTTATTCCATCTGACATGCTGTGTTCTTTTTCTCTCTCCAATTTCTGTCCTTCTATCCATATTCTTTTGTCTGTCTATCTGTTGAGGTTTTTTTTCCATCTCTATCCAGTCTGGTTTGTGCTGTTATTTCTGTAGGTCACGAAAAACATAAGCCACAAACCACAATGTTTTTGTGAAGATCAAAAGCAAATATGTGCCCCATAATATCACAATAGGTTTTCACAAACATTATTATGCAACGACATTATGTCATTTCAAACCAATGAAAGGCCTGTAACGTTGCCAATGGAACAGTGCCCCAACATCAATAACAAACAACAGCAGGTCTGCAGCGCAGCCTAGCATGTGAGATAACATCAGGTGCTTAACAGTGTGAAAGACTGTATGGAGACGTCTAGCTCCGGTGGAGGCGCCGCCAGATCCTGATCTCTGATCACTTGCGGAACGCAGAGGGCAGGTTTGAACAATGAGTGACTATAGATTCATTGACTGTCACGAAAACAAGCGTCCACAGGATTTGAACTGTGAACAGACTTCTACGGGGAGCTAGCGGAGCGAAGCGAGGCATAACATGCTCATGCTGGTTGGGTGAATAGACTGCATTTTAAATCCGCAGCAGAAGGTAAAACAGACTGAGTTAAAGTTTGAGTCGAAAGGCTTTACCCTCTGGGTATAAGGAGAGGTAGAGCTGGGTGTCATAGACGCCACAGTGGTAGCATCACCAGAAAGGTTGGTGTTAAGACCGCTACAAAGAAGAGAGGTCCGCTCAGAACGGAAGTTTAACAAAAAGGTTTGATTAAACGTAAGAAGAGTACATAAGATGGGGTGTGAAATCAGCTTTCAGTAATGTGTGTAGGTGTAGGAGTCCACACCATGGCGTGGTGTAGGTGTTAAAGGGTGTATAAACTAAAGCAACAGAACCAGGGTCTTGGGCTTTTTCATTTAGCTTTGGTGTTCCTACAAATTAAAAATAACCCCATTTCCACCATTGGGTCACTGAATAATTTAAAAGCGTCAGTGTTTTTGTGAGTAACCACAAGCAATTGCTTTATATAGCCTAGTCGTCCGACTATAATTCGATGAGTGCTTTCACCTCCTGATTCCACCACGTCTGACCGCGACTCATTTTAATCTAGGTAAAGTTAACGTATACCTGGCTGAACTATTATTTCCAGTTTGCGGGAAAAGTGTACATTCAACCCACAATGCATTGTTTTTTTGAACCAGAGTTCACTTGGAAGTGGACCAAGACCCCCGTTTCAAGCGTACCAGAGTTCGGCTGTCGAATAAGCGTTCACACCACCCCAAAGGAACCGTACTATCAGGGGGAAACGCTCCAGGGTTCGATTAAAATGGACCAAACAGCTCAGGTGTGAAAGCACCCTAAAAGAGCGCCAGTCAAACCTCAAAAAGAAACAAAAGCTTGGTGACGGAGAGCACACTGGACAATGGAAATGGAGAGCTTTGAACAACTAATATAACGTGCTCTCACAATTGTGTGCTCTAACAGCCCTGTGTGCATACGAGCGGGAGCTTGAGTGACATTTAAGTCATGTGATTTCTGTACGTCATCATTTATTCACATTTATTCACTGAATTTGTTTCCATTGCACTTCACATTTATGTACTTTATATACTTTTATCGATACAGCAACTTTTCCACCTCCCTCAAGCATAAAAACTTTTTTGCGATATTTCAAGATTATTTCAAATTCTCAGCGTTTCCACTCAGGTTTTTTTATGCGCAAATTGAAAATGCGCATAAAAACAGGTGAATGGAAACGCACCTAATGAACCTATTGAATTAATCTTTTTTACAGTGGATTTTACACTTTTTTAGATGGAAATGACCACTAAATGCATTGAAGTAACAAGAGGACATGAAGTGTGTGAAGGGAACAGTGCAGACAGCATTCACAATTTTTCCTAATTGCTAGGTTATTATCCTACATGATTGCTATTAGCAGAAGATCTCTCAGTTAGTCCTATATAATCCCATATCCTAACTGCAGCATGAATGCAAATCTGTGTGTGTGAGAGTGCTGCAGACAATCGGCTGCTATTAGCTACCACCCCCTTATCAGAGATGGTGGCAAAGTCATCAGCAGTCAGGCAGGAGGGAGGCGGAGGAGATGGAGGGCAGGGGGAGAATAGTGAGGGGATGGTTTGTGTGTGTGTGGGTGAAGCTGCTGCCCTCCTCCTGATAATATGAAGTTTAAACAGTCGTCAGACGATACAGAAGATTTGTGACTTTCCGATTTGGGTCAGCTACTCTCAGATGTCCTTAGCTTGGTAGGGTGATCTTGAAAAGCATCCGATTGCTTGGAGAGTTCTGCCATTTGTTGCAAACCTGTTGTTAAGTCTATCCATACATCCATATCTATCCATTACTAGTACAACTCATAGCCAACCCCTGCCCATGGCACAGAGAAAAAGAGCAGGAACAAATATATCTTCTTGGGGCAAATCCCGCTTAATGAATAACCAATATTTGTGACGGGCCCTCTTCCATGTTACATGTGTATTAATGCCAACTTCACGTCCCTGCTTTGTGAATGGAACATACTTCTTGAATGTGTTTTCTGTGTCTGTATGACAAGGCTGCTCTGACAGAGGAATCAGAGGATCTCAGCACAGGAAAGGCCATTGGCTCCAGACGTCTGAGGATGAATGAGTCTCTGAAGACGGATGCAAGGGGTCCGATGGATCTGATTCAGGTTTACACTAATCCATGGTCATTATACGTGTTATTTGAAGGACTTCATCTGACTGTTTTGGGTCTTTGGATTGACTCAGGTAGGCTCTGTTAACCCGGAGTCAAAGCATACATAATGCCATGGTGATTATCATCCAGGTCCAGACTTACTCTTTTAGACATTTTTTTAATGTAATTAAACAAATTACTAGCCAATTCTAGTTAAAAAAGCTAACCCCAGTGGTGCTCAACATAAATACAACAGGGATAAAAAATCTTAAATTGCCTTCATTAAAACATTATTTTATGAGAAAATTGTGTCTACATAGATACATACATTTATATTAGTTAATGAACAGTGGGAAGTTGTGTGTCGGGTTGTAATTATACACATTAGTATGATCTCGTGAAAGCAACACGCAAACCAAACTAGTGATACGTTCAATAATAATACTAATCATAATAATAATATTAATCAAAATTCTTTTTTAATAACAGCGCTAATAATATAGACATAGTCATCTCCCTGAAGGGTATCTTACCTGGACACCAATGCCCTTGTGACAGAGCCGGGCCCTCGAGAGTGGCACAGCTCTAATGCTATTAATCCTGGCTGTGCTTTCCCCTATTGTCAGAGCCGACATGTTTGAACAATGCTGTTGTCTTCTGCTTGTTTGCTCATTTAGGAACAAACATTTGCCCGAGCACGCTGCTGCAGCAGCCGTAAACAAGCTCTCCCAGGAAGTGTTATTAATAGGATAATTAAGCAGATGGTAATGAGCTGGCTTATGCCTAATTATGACAAGATTTGTTTTGGCATTTTGTCTTGTGAGAAGCCAGTCAAGTGGCGCTGCCTACCTAGGAGTTCATTACCCTGATGTGCATGTGTGTGTGCGTGTGCGTGTGTGTGTGTGTGTGTGCATGTGTGTGTGTGTGTACCTGAGTACCCAGGACAGGCATCCAGGGACCAGGTGGTTGAAGGGGGTCGTGCAGGATGAGTTGGAGGGGGCTAGGTGACGAGGTCGCAGGTCACAGTTTAGCGGACACAGGTTTGTGCTGCTTTGTGAATTATCACCGTGCATCTTTGTAAAATACTGTGTCTTATTGTTTTCTTACATGTTGGCCCCAAGACAAGACACTGTAGGTATGAGCTTTATAAATGATTGTTCACCATAGGAAAAATCCTGTGGCATATGAGTAAGCAAACAGACAACGAGGCTAATCGATATCCTACAGTAGGCCTACAGTACATTATCTTACAATCCTCAGCCTTAATTTAACTATATCCAAGTACAAAGTAAAGGTATGGTTTGATGCTTCTAATCTGTAAATACATTTAGGTGTCAGCAGTGTCAAAACCCACCAGCTCTGAGAGCAATATGGGCGTGGCTTTCTGGCATGTTTTCATTTGTATTATATATTCATTTTTGTTCATTTTATCTTTTTCTGTAACAAATTGTGGTCTTTACATTATTTAACTACATTTTCTATTTGCAAGGCAGTTGCAAGGCAGCTAAAATATTCTGAATGTGTGTTTTTTACTTTTGTGTGGATGCTATTTCTAACCTTGCTTTATGTGCGAGGGAGTTCCTTATTATGAAATATTGCTTCTGACAACATGGGGACACAGAGTCATCATTTACATTCATTGTGGCTGAACATCTCCATTATTTTCAAAAGAACTCATAGAGACTTATGTACGGCACTTATATACCATGTGCCGGCACAGAGGGAAGAAACAGAAATCCTAATGTGTTTTTGTGCCGTTACAGCCTAGACAGCATACACAAACAAAAACACACACACACACACACACAGACATAGACACACACACACACCGCTATACACACACACACACACACACACACACATGGGTATACACACATTCTCCATTAAAGCGCTGCATTCGCTCCTGCAGCTCTCGATAAGACTGCTAAGTCTGGGATTTAAGGCTTTGGCTTATCGTCATCTGTACGAGGCGTGCTCCGCAAAGTGTGGCGGGCATGGGC
>OOFB01003011.1:2739-13251 GCA_900323305.1 Trachyrincus murrayi
GGCCACAATGAGACTCTAGGGTTCACAGCTGTGCTGTTGGCTGTTTTCACACACACACACACACACACACACACACACACACACACACACACACACACACACACACACACACACACACACACACACACACACGCGCGCGGAATGAAATGTTATGCGTGTGTGTGCGTGTGTGTATATCTCTATGGATTCATTTTAGGCAGCAGGCAAGGAAAATGGAGGGGAAAAAATAACAGTGACACTTGTGGTGCTCCACCATTGTAACAGATGAATAACTAATCGTATGCGCCTGCTGATGTCAACAAACTTGTATTGTAAACAGCCCTAAATTGGGTGCGGGGGTGTCGGCAGTCGTGGTGGGTGAGTGGGTGGGTGTGTTAAGGGATGTCTCGCAATGCAATCAGTGGCTGGCAGCACGTGGAGACCGAGTGTAATTAAAGATTTGGCGGCGTCCCTTCCCTTCCCACCAACAACCCCCCCCCCCATCACCACCACCACCCTTGTGAATGCCATCCAGGAAACAGGACTTTAATTCCCCAGTAATTGAGGCTAACACAGGAGGGGTGGAGCAGGAGGAGTAGGAGGGAGACGTGGGAAGTGGGGGGTGAAGAGGGAATTGCAGGCTCTTGTAGGATGGACCGACCGCTGTGTGGAATGATTAGTATGGGGTGTAGCAGAAAGGTAGTTAAAGTAACCACCCCTGCTTCGTGGGTTTGGTTGGATGCACTGTAGCTTCGTCACTCTCACCCCTAGACTAGAGCACCTTGAAGCAGACCTGTATATTGTGCTGTATTGGTTCCAATGTGAAACGTGTGAGACTAGATGAGTGGGAGGGAGATCAGAATTTGAATTGCTGTTGACCGGTGTTCTCGCAAGCCACAGGATACCAGAATAGCTTTTGGTTGAGTTGAGAAATGCCTCATCCGAGTTATGCCTAACACGAGTCTTCATTGTGCATAATATAGCTTGTTTGTGTGTGTGTGTGTGTGAGAGTGTGTGTGGGTATGTGTGCCCATGCTTGTGTGAAGGTGGGGGAAACATGCTTCTGAGAAGCATGAACCCAGAAATATCTTGGTGGAGCCTGCCAGGGAAGAGGATTGTGTGCAAACTTAGCCCGCAGTGGCTCAGAAACGTACATGCAGTCGTCTTATGGTCATGCAGTCGTCTTACGGTCATGCATTACGGTCATGCAGTCGTCTTACGGTCATGCAGTCGTCTTACGGTCATGCAGTCGCCTTACGGTCATGCAGTCGCCTTACGGTCATGCATTACGGTCATGCAGTCGTCTTACGGTCATGCAGTCGTCTTACGGTCATGCAGTCGTCTTACGATTCTTGTGTTCATCTGCAATCTGCGAATTAACACAACGTTGATTGGCAGAGCAAGGGAGCAAATCTGGCCGCCAGACAACAGAAAACTAAGAGTTGAACAGTTTGCAGAGTGCTTTTCAGATTATGAATTTTGGTACCCACCAACCCTGGCGTTATTGGGGGGCATTAGGGGCCTGGCCGGCCCTGCGAGACCCCTGTGCCCCACCCCAGAAAGCCAGCCCAGTTTTCAATGGGCCTGTACGCTTGTCCGGGGTTTGCTCTCGTCAACGTGGACTTTAGGACTTAAAAAAAAAAAACTTTGTCATTATTATAGTGTTTATATTGTTACTAATAGTGTTATAAATAATATACGGTTAGGGTCGTTTGTGTTGTGTGTGTGTGTGTGTGTGTGTGTGTGTATAGTGTTTCATATAGTGTATAGTGTTGTCATGGACATGGTACAGTGCTTTTTGCATCGACATGGTAGTGATTTTCACCCCTTTGGACACTTATCTCTAAAAAATGCATGTCAAAAAGAGAAATCATGGTTGCTCTTGTACACCATCGTAGAGTTCAGTGGTAGCAGTAATTAGCCGGCATGACGTTCACGGGTTTGGTAGACATTTCCATGGTAACAGCGAGCTCCACCGATCAGAAGTCGCTGTTACACTTTAGGATTGTGGGTAGTGTAGTTCTTCTCCATGACATCTCTGTGACATTGCGGATAAAACATGTTTTTCTTAAAACAAGGTTGATATCATACAGACTTGTGGCTTCTACAGGAGCATATACCATCGTTTCACAATCTCATAGCTCGTGGTAAGTCTACCTCGATGGTTACCACATTATGGCTAATAATCTAAATCCTTGATTCAGAATTTGAATTGGATTTTAACTTCCGGAACGTCACTGTTGAGCTCTATAGGTTATACTATTAGGTTAGGTCAAAAAGTCTGTACGTTACAATGTGATGTGGTTATTCATTCATAATAATCAGCAATAGTCTGCCTAAGGATGATGGCTGGTTGGTTGGGGCGATGGCTTTGGGTTCTAACCCAATCAGAGTGAAAGCGAAGTGAGGAACTGGGTGAACTGATTTCAGTCAGTGTGGTGAATGTTGCTCTCTGTTGCTTTAAACATGTAGCGCTGCAGGAGGTCACTGGCGTGATGCGTGGAGTATGTATATATGTAGTTGTAACAGTACATATGATGTTATGAAGGCGAGCAGACGCAGTCCGCCAGACACATTTTTGCACTCACATAAATGGGCCGGTCCTCAGAGATCCAAAAGCAGCCCTTCAGAACCGGTCTGCAGCCAGGCCTGGTCCACACTAGTCCCCTCTCCCAAATGTAATAATAAATAAAGTCAGACCTGGCAGGGCCACAACGACTCCTCCGACCGTGCCCCTGAGCATGTAGCATTTGTACATGCGCATTCCTAAACTCATAATGTGCACCAATCGGGGTCCGATCGAGGAGGTTATAGCAAACAACCACATGTTTCTTTAATCAATTCCTTCCACGCGTGGAACTTGTTTCTTCCCCTGAGTGTTGAACAAACCCTGGAAGGCTTAAGGTAAGCATCACCACCGACGACGGGGGCTCGGGCGACAGTTGTTTTGTATCTGTAATGGTTGCCGTAGCACCGGCTGTATGATGGCGGTCTCTGTCCCTTTCATGTCCGTACTTCACCATGGGCACTGGAAGAGGGAAAAAACCTCACAGAGTAACACGCTGTAAGGCACATTGTCATTGAAATATGACAACGAACGCCGCCCTCTCTCTCTCTCTCTCTCTACTGATACTTATTTATTCACCTATCCGGATGGCTGGGTCTTTTGCTCCACAGTCGAAACTGACAGCCCTCAGAAGCCTCACCGGTCGGGATCTGCTTTTTGTTGTCACTGTTGTTTTAGAAACTGTTAGAAGTTAGATTGCACGTCTCGCTGCACACACGCATATACACACACACACATACACTCAGCCTCGCAAACACAAATGCACATAGACATACATACATCCAAGCAGATGCTTACATGAGGTACAGCAGTGCATATGCTGTATGTGAATATATACAGACCGTGTAATGATGCCCCCTTTTTGAGGACAGGTGCAAAGCCCTGACAGGCTCTGTGTCAGAATAGTAGGACTGGGCTTTGAAGAGGCTGACCGTGATTGGCGACAGTGTTTTTACCAATATTGTAATGATTTTTGGGCAACACACATATTGATATACATATCTTAAGATTACGATGAGATACATTCAAGGTGGCTCAGTACATTCTAATTGCACATTGCATCGAGTTAATCGTTAATCGTTGATCGTTAATTCATCATTTTATTGCAATAACAAAGTGACATTGCTTCATCTAAATCAAAGTCACTGGGAAACTGTGGTTAGATATTCTGTTCACACAAAGACTTAATCTTTCTCAGATGAAATCTGTTCAGGCCCGCCAGAGACCTGAACCACATGCAGGACCTCCTAAAGCAAACCTCTCTTTAGCCTGTGTATTCTGCTGGGCTCTGACACCAGTGCACCAGTGCTTAGATATCCAGTAGGGGGTCTCTCGTTGGAGAATGGAGCTAGCCAGGGGCGTAATGTAGGCCTACTGCTGTAATGGCCGTGCTGCGGTGCCCTAGCTTGAAGGAGCAGCGAAGCTACAAGCCTACGTGCCGGGCTGTTTTTTCTTTGTTTGTTTTGTTGTGTTTAGTATGTTGTTGTTTTCTTTCTTTTCTTTACACAAAGGAGAACACTAAACCGTTATTTCTGGTAGGATGGGTTAAGTAGAGAAAGGGGGTGTTGCAATTTGTGTCTCTTTCTATCATTAAGTTTTCTCAAAATCTTGGCGGAAAGACTTTTTGGTCTCTGCGGTTCTTGATCAAGACGGGCTTGTTATCGCCTACTCGCCTCTTTCATTCGATAAAGGACAGAGAAACTGGAGAATAGCTTCTGCGTTACCTATTCTATTGCTTTCCCTGCCAAAAGTTAGGGAAAAAAATAAGGATGGGTTTCATAATTTACATACCTAGTGTGTTTCTGTTCCCAACGTGAGCTTGAAGTTCATCCATAAAATATGAATGCAGAAAAATTGCAATGACGTCTGTGAAAATGAAAGTTTGATAAGTGCATAGTAGGCTATAGACTAACACCCATCTATTTAACTACAGAAGACGACTTGCATGCATATCACCTAGGTCAAACGAGTGAATTGATCTTGTTGCTGTTTTGTTTTTGCAGATGGTATTCAAAGTGAGGCTTTTAATACGGAGTAGTCAAAGTATCTTAATTTGGTAAACATTGCCCTCTGGTGGTCAGATGGAAAACAAAGAGACATCTACCACACACTCCTCTGCCCCGACCAGACGTGTGACACAATCTTATACATGCATGGACACACAATAGCTTGTGTAGTCAAAATCAGTTTGCACACAGTCAGACGAAATCAGTAACACAACACAGCTCTTCAAATGCAGTGTGTGAGTGTGTGTTCACATGTCCATGTGTGTGTGGTTGTGCGTGTGTGTGTGTGTGTGTGTGTGTGTGTGAGTGTGTTCACGCGCATGTGTGCTTGTGCGTGTATTTGTGTGTGCGTGTATTCGCGTGCGCGTGTGTTCACATGTTCATGCTTGTGTGTGTGTGTGTGTGTTGGACAAGCAGCGCTGTGGGTGACCTGGCCATTAGTGTTGTATCTGTAAAATAAATCGACGTCCTTCTAGGCAATGTGTCCCCTGGGAGTTAGAGGAACGGGGTGCCGGGAAGACTGTGTGTAATCACGCGTGTCTGTGTGTGTGTGTGAGAGCGTTGACTTCAAAGTGAAACGGATAGGCTTTTTACCTTCACGTTGATTAATTCACAGGTGTCGGGCGAAGGTCTCTATGACTGCAGGGGGCTCTTAAGGAAACACAATACACACTCGTGGCATTGAATGGAGAGGAAGAGAAGATTGGCTGAATGGAATAATACTGTTGCTGCATGCATTTTTGTGTGTGTGTGTGACAATGCCTTAAGTGTCTGGGTTGTAATACGCAGTGATAAGGAAGGTGAATGTGTTGAAAAAAAACCAGCAATAGACAGAATGAGAGACATTAAATCAGAGAGAGAGAGCGAGAGAGAGAGAGAGAGAGAGAGAGAGAGAGGGGGGGAGAGAGAGAGAGAGAGCGGTAGAAAGAGAGAACGAGGGGGAGAGAGAGGTAGAAACAATGAAAGGTCGGGGGGCTAACAAGGAGGGGGGCGGGGCTGCAGCCTGTTGTGCTCCTCCCCCCCACCGTTCCTAATCAATTATTACATTTCAAGGGAAAAAAATGAGCAGCCAGACGGGCAAAGCAAGATAGATGAGAGTGCGTTACCACAAACACACAGATCAATAATATCCATCGCCTCTAGGTGAACAGCTGATGAATTAAAAGGCTTTTCCTTTTGTCTCTTCTTCACTCAACGGATCTTAACTGGGGATGCACCGGAACGCAGATGGCAAGACGGCCTCAGATCCAGAGGAGTGTTAGACGGATGTCATTGCAGTGCAAGATTTTCGGACACACGTTCTCATCTACGCTGGATTCGTTAATCATACACACTAATTGATTGTTTTAAACACTAACCCCATGTGGGTTTAGGACTAGAACATTAGTTTGTTGCTCACAATCTGGAGAGAAAAAAAGAGCAAAATGACAATATTGTTGTAATTCTAGTTGTATTTCTCTACTCCTTCACTCCAAATCAGGGTCATTTTCCTCTCTCTTTTCCGGCTAGCTGTGATCCTTCACCCCGTCTCTCCCAAAACATTAACAGACAGGAAGTAGATCTGAGAAACTCTGCTCCATGCCACCCACGACAAATCCTTGCCAATTATTTTAATCCAAGTTCATGTTAGAGTGTGATAGGATGAAGTTGACTGTGCGCTGTGTGTGTTTGTGTGTGTGTGTGTGTGAGAGCTAACCCTAACCCTAACCGCTAACCCTATTAATCCAAAATAAAGTTGGAAGAAAATGAAGAAAGAACCTAACCTGGGAATGCAAAAGTAGATTTATAATAGATATGTTTTAACAGGTTTCTTAATCTAATCTAGTACCAGTACGGTACAGCGCGTGCGCACGCACACACACACACACACACCTGGTATCCTCTGATATCTTGATACGGACGTGCTGAAGGGCTTGGTGGAGGTAAAATATATGACAGCTTACTTGTTCTGAAGTCTGCCCTCAACATAATCCCTGTGAGAAATGGAGAGATCATTCACAGCCTCGCTCGGTATCCGCACACACACACACACACATACACACAAACATGCAGACACATACACACCAACTAGGATGGAGCTCTGTTAAGATGTGATTAGGCCCACTGTCAGTTGTGAGGGCGCTCTCAAGGTTCAGTGAACGCACGGCACACATAAACGACTGTCTCATAGTCGCCCCGGCCAGACAGACCGCTTATGGAGAAGTCAGGGCTCAAAATAACAGCTGGGTCTGACTAATGACAGCCAACCAGTGCTAACCAGAAGAAGGGAGAAAAAAATAAAAATAAATAACAAGCTGAACCTCAAGACCGCGCTGAGAGGAATACCTGAATTGATCAAGCCAAGCCGGAGAAGCATTAAGGTAGACAGGCCAATTTCAGAGTTGACACACTCGGGCATCTATTTTGGCTCCAGTGTGTAAGATGTGTACTCCGTTCCCGAGAAGGTGAAACAGTAAACTTTAGCTACTTACAAGGGCAGGTGAGAAGAATAGCTTTTTTTTTACGTCTAGACACAAGAGGAGAGGCAGTTGGAGAGGTTTAGTTCAACAAAGGATCGTATTTCGGTCTGTATTCTTTGTTTTGATTTGTTTATCAGGGGAAACGGCACATACCTGTAGGTTATACAGGTTCGCAAAAACCAACTAAAAAGTTATTATGTGAAGATATAGCATGGGGCTTCCCCATCCTCATCATAAACCATAACCAATAATGTCAACCAGAAATCTGCAGGTGCAGAAATCAAGACACACACACACACACAACCCATTCATATGTATATACAAACAAACATGCTCACACACACACTCAACCTCACACACCTCACCAACAGGTTTGTTTTCCATCTCCATCGTAAAGTGTTTTCCTGCGCTTGCATGGGGCCCACCTCGCTGTGTCTGGCTCGCAGCGTGGCAGTAAACAGCGTGCAGCAGAGATGATTTGGGAACTCGGCACTCTATGATTCATGCAGACGGGTTGATTAAAGAGCAAGTGCTGCCCCCGCAGCGCAAGCCAGCGTGGCGTCTTCGCTGCAGGAGAAGCACTTTGCGCTAGCATAAGTCCCAGCATGCATCAAGCTGTGGAACTTTTCAGGGGGGCGAAAAAAGTTATCAAATATCAAAAAGTTGACTCAAACGCAGGGAATCGCAGTGAGCAGCCAAATGTTCATTGCTTTGCGTGGAGTTTTTGGTGGAGACCACTGGCTGTGGTGCGGGGGGGGATGATCTAAGATGTGTCAGATGGCATCTATACAACATGGACACATGAGAGGCATCAGAGCATTGAAGATAATATGAAAGATTTGAGGCATCCTTTTTCCTGGCGCCGTGGGATGGGAGACATCGGACACTGGGCTGGTGCTGATGCCCAAATATTCTCCAAACTCATATATATATAGATATATATATATATATATATATATATATACACATACACACACACAAACCCTCCACACACAATGGAGGGTTGGGTGTGAATTTGTATGAAGGATTTTGCACAAAATCACAGCTACATCATTTTGTATCAACATCAAAGGCCTGTTGTTTTCTCGGATTTCACTCCACAGCGCTTTTATCTTGAAAGAACGAAAGAAAGCAAGAACAATAGAAAGAAAGAACAAAAGGAAGAAGGAACGAGTGAGTAAATTAAATGTTTTACATTTTTATACAGTTTACACGTATGGAATGCACCAGAATAGCGTGTGCTTTGATATCAGTAAACATTTACAAGCAGAGGAGGGAGTATGAGAGGTAGGCCTAAGTGCAATAGAGACAGATGACCATTGGTTTCTAGCACGGATCCCCGGGAGAACAGAACGGTGTTTCACTCAGACAACATCACGTTTACAGATCCACTGTACAGCTGACAAAAAAAAGATTACCAAACATAATAACTTAATGACACGTGAAGACCTTTGGCAACACGCCGCCTTTCAATGTACAACATCTAAGGAAGCTTTTCTTAAAAAAAGAAAAAAAGGAAAGAGAAATTGTCCACTAACCATATTTACACAGGGTTATGAAAAACCACCATAACCATAACCCATGGACTTCTGCTTTCTCTTGCCGCGACGGGATTGAAGACTCGATGGTCTGATGAGACTGCTTTGGCAGTTGATCACATTACGGGCGTCCATGTTGCCTTCTTGGCTAAACAACAAACCCACAAAACAAAGAGTCCTTTCTCTCCTTTGTTATTATTATTATTCTGTCCATCCCCCCCATACCATACACGTTCATACAGCACACGCGCACACACACACACACAATGGGTCGGGTTAAGGTGCGCTGTCAAGGAAACCGAGAGAGAGAGAGACAGAGAGAGAGCGAGAGAGAGAGGGGGAGCGAGAGAGAGAGAGAGAGAGAGAGAGAGAGGGAGGGAGAGGGGGTGAGAGAGAGAGAGAGAGAGGGGGGGAGAGAGAAAGGGAGTGGGAGGGGGGGAAGAGAGAACAGAAAGGGAGAAGAGAGCAAGGGAGAGTGGAGATGGAGCGAGAGAGGGGGGGGAGAGAAGGAAGATTACAATTTAGTTGTTTACATTTTACGTTTGTTCTTCCATTGTGACCCAAACAATATATTTATAAATAATAATCTAGGTTATTTAATTAGGGCATACAAAATATATACCATTCCTGAAGGGGAAATGAGTACCTACTGTATCCCAGAGGCCTATATTTTTTACATAATGTTTACACTCTCATTACCATGCTTGCTTTCACAGTTGAGTTAAAAGCAGCCTTTACCACTCTTTAAGGTGTGTTTCTTGCTCAGGTAAATGACCAGAGAGAGACAGAGAGACAGGCAGAGAGAGAGACAGAGAGTGAACGAGAGGGAAGAGAAGTGTGAGGGGTGATAGGGGAGAGAGAAAGACCAAATAGGCGAGAGAGAGAACCAGTCATGAACCCCACATGGGGGGAGATGCAGGGAGTAAGAAGAATCCTATAACTCTAAACCAAAATCACATTTGAATAAAACTAAACCAAACATAACGTATCTACTTTCCTCGGCACACATATATATTGATATATATATATATATGTGTTGATGTATATGTTAATATATATAAACATATACATCAACATATATATATTTATATACAGTATTGTGACGCTGTCTAGGCAGGTCACTGTTTTGGGATAGGTAGCTGGTACTGGATTGGAGGGTTGGAGCAGTTGAAGTGACCACCACACACCACAAGTTGAACTGAAGCTTTTTATTTTCCAAAAACAAGATGGAAAAACTTCAATAAAAAAAAGAATAATAATTAAATAAGCTGGTTATGCTAATGTACAAGAAATGGTCCCTGACAATCTAGCTAAGAAAAATATATATATTTAAATAATCTGATAAACTTTCCTTCACCACAGCCTCACAGCAAGCTGCTATATTCCCCCCCACCTGCCAATCCAAATGGCCATATATAGGCACTTTACCCATAGTGCCTTTCACCCCAGGCAAACCAAGTACAGGTAACAGTGCATTATTTACAATAATCAATTAAACATTTTTGACCCATACGGCCCTCCATATTACAGGTTACGTTTGCTAACAACAGTTTACCTGCAAACGTAATACAACACAACCAACAACAGATGAGTACGACAGGACTTTATATCGCGTAGAAAACAAGTACAAATCGGCCACCCCCGCAACATTTCCAGGTACCCAAACTCCCTTTCAAAATCCACTGGCGCACAACGCGCTCTTGGTTGCCAGTCCCAAAGGCGGAAGACGGAGAAGGCAGGCCAATGTAGTGTCGGTATCAGTAGGTGAATATGTTTGACTAGCGTATATTGAACAGTTTAAACCTTGGTATGATATGACTACAATGGGATCCGACATTGTAGCAACCGGTGTTATGGAATAAAGGTATTTGAAATTGTATCGTTGTGTATGCGTGTGTGTGTAGGGGAAAACGCGACCGGTGCGCTATGTGCGTGAGTCCGTGAGTGTTTTTAAGTTCATGTTC
>OOFB01003014.1:12632-24376 GCA_900323305.1 Trachyrincus murrayi
CCCCCCCCCCCCCCCCCCCCCCCCCACACACACACACACGCACACACACACACACACACACACACATACACACATACCCATACCCTCACCCCCACCACATGGCTCTTTTTTTAAGCTCTCCTTTCCATGTGGAAAGGATCACCCTGCTGCTCTGCCACCTGTTTGGTACAGTATTATCATATTTCCTTTTGTTTTTGTTTTCTTTTTATTTTCTAAGTAAGTAATGAAACGAGCAGTGTCTTGAGATTTGTCAGAGGCTGTGAGCGTCTCAAGCGGGTCTCGCGTGGACTGCACCAGAATGGAGACGTCTTATCTGCTGTCTGGTAGAGGGCTGTGGACGCTCTGTGGCTTGTTAATAAATCGAGAGAATAAAATTTTATTTATGGCCCTTTTAGGCCAAATAAACATGTTTGAGTCTGATCTTTTTTTTTGATGCATCTGTGTTGAGACGACACATCTATCACATCTCCCGGTGTTATTTCGAGTTATAGCTGCCGCATGCAACTGACCACACCCTTTGTGGATTAATTTGTACATATTTGTCATGATTAGCTTTACGACTCGTTTAAGTCATTTACCCCTGATGTCACTCACTCACTGGCTGGGAGCATATGCAGACACTGATTTGAACGTTTATCTGAGACTCTGCAAGGCAGCACAGGGCGGCCAGCAGAAACCTCCCAATAATCCCTGGAACAGCAAACCCATCTTAAAAGGGTGGAATACATGAAATACATGTTGGCCTACTGGGGAAAAAAAATCTTACATCAAGTTGGAGCCCACACCCTCCTGCCACTCAAACTTACATTTCTTACATTTTCTAGTTGAATGTAGCTGTCTGAATGAATGACACATAAAGCCCTGAGTGTTCCTGCAGCCTCACACAAGGCTGGCGCGTGACGCCCCGCGTGACGTCCCGCGCGCCTCGCGCGAGCCTCGTTTGAACTGTGACCGGTTCGGTTGGAGGAGACTTCGTTTCTACACGTCTCGTATGTTTTAGCCGTCGTACATTAACGTCCACGGGGCTCTTTAAATACCATTACCCGTACTGTTGCTTGTTTTAGTCACTTAAGTTCGGACTACTAGCTTATTTCTCTCTCTCCTGTCATCAAGTTTGGCGGCTGGCGCTAGCAGGTGCTACAGGCGCGTCGGCCAGGTGAGCGGATGGACGGGCGTTGGGCTGTACGTTAGGACCTCTAACACCTGTTATGAATAGTTCGTTTAAATGAATAAAACTAAATAAATCGCCCTGTTTGCGGTACATTCGTACATTATTAGTACGTTCGGCTGGTTCGTTGTGTAACGAGATGTCAGATGTACAAGTTCACCGACTTGGAAGAGTTAGCATTCACTTCAACCGTCGCACCAAGCCATGTAACTGTCTTTATATTACTTTATATTACACTTTATATTACACTTTATATTAACTAGCATATGTCATGCCAAAATATTAATTCAATTTGTCAACATGGGCATTTATTGTGTATGTATTTGTTTTTTGCAGGAAGGGAGACACAAGAGACGTGCAGGTAGACGTGACGTAATGTGATGGATATGATCATGTAATATAAGACGTGTGATAATGTGATGTATATGATCATGTAATATAAGACGTGTGATAATGTGATGTATATGATCATGTAATGTAAGACGTGTGATAATGTGATGTATATGATCATGTAATGTAAGACGTGTGATAATGTGATGTATATGATGTAATGTAATATGTGTCATATCTTCTGTGTGTTACAGCGGTTCTTCATGGTCAATACAGGAGATGTAAAGACAGTCTCTGGCGACTTGAGGAGGTAGGGGGCATGCATGTAAGTACCCTATCCCATGTAAAAAGGCCTAATTTGTTAGTGATAATCTTGGTGAATTACATTTAGTCATTTAGCAACAGGTGATGATACATAATATCACAGGGCATCACAAAGTAAATATTAAACACATGCTAAAAAAAAAACCCAGAAGGTGTTTAGTATAACACAATAAACCGGTTGGTGGGTCTATGGGTGTTTTTTTGAAGACAGGGAGAGACATAGGTAGCTCGTGACTGTCTGGACTGTGAAGTAGTTCCACTCAGATGGAGACAGTGATCATTGATTGATCTCAGAGGGATGTGTGATGTGGGTGGGTGCAGATCCAGGGACTCCCTGGACCCCCAACATCAAGGATTTGAACCTGATGCAGGCAGCTGCAGGACGCCAGTGGGGTGAGATGTAGTGGCATGACATGTGCATGCTTAGGTTGGTAAAAAAGTTCTATCTTAAGTTATCTAGTTTGTTGGTACTGGATGAAAGGCACGTTATTGTAACTAAACTGAGACACTTCAATTGACATTTGTTTTTCTTTATTCAGAGATGCAAACTCAACTTTCGGGGAAATTCGCCGTTTTCATTTGGAAATAGGTCATCGATAATAGATAATAAATATAGGGGTCTGCGGGTAAGTCGTCTGTGGGTAGGCGTGTTCACCGCAGTGTTGTTCTGGTTCTCTGCTAACTATTCAATCCCAATCCAATAAAAACAAAGGTTTGAGTGGCTAGCCAGATATTCCTGGTGAATTTCTGATTGGCTGATAAAAAAACAAGAAAACTGAGCGATTGCATCTAGGGGTGTTGTTTCTTGCAATGTATGGACTCAAGTCAATAACTTGATGCTGTAATGATAACTCCGTATTATTACGTATTACATTACGTATACATAGTTACTTTCTTGTAACGTTAGCTTGCAAATTAGCGCGCTAACTTCATCTGTTCAGCCGTGTTTTAGAGCTCATCTCTGAATCCCGTTCCACAACTCAATGTAATGTCTCGAAATCCACTCCGGGTTTTCCATTGGTTCTAAACACACCAACGGAGCGTTTACACAGACTTTTCCAATAGCGAAATATCTATGCGTGTTTCGACTTTCCTGGTTTAAGATGAGATTGGTTTTTATTTGATTGGATTTATTACTTAACCTTGTACCTCCAGCCTGCTAATAACGGGTTGTTCCTACATTAACGGGCAAGGTATGTAGCGTCATATAGCTTTGGATATTCCTCCCAATATTATTAGTTAGTCGTATTTCTTAAATAAAATGTTTTTTAAATGAGGTGACTATTGTGGGAGAGAGGGGAGAATGAAATATTAGGCCAACATACAAATGAATAATAAAATGAATACTAGGCCTACGTTAGTGGTGGAGGCCCCCCTCTCAAAACCAATGTTTGCACTACAGTAGGCCTACTACATTTACCATGGTTAAGATAGCCTGTACGAGACTGTAAATGACTCCTTTAGAAATAATAGTAGATATCATATTTTATTGAAATATGGACTGCTAAACTAAATAACCTTTGATTTGACAGACGATTAAGTTAGTTTGTTTAGGCTAGTTTTCAAAATTAGGGGTTTTGAGGAGGAGGCTCAATGCTGCTCTAATTAGAGACAGGAGTCAGTGAAGCAAATATGAAAAAAATTGCTAACAAAAAACACATTTTTGCGATCCTATTAGGGTTGTTTTACCGCATAATGGCTGTTTTCAGGCAGATGCAAATATACTTAAAAGTAACTAGAAATGAGCATGTAAAGCAAATATCTTTCAACATTTTCTCGGGGGACCATGCCCCCAGACCCCCCTAGATGTGGCAGGTTTTCTCTATCCACGCAATGTTCTCACCTTCTTTACCCCTTACCTGTTTGTGTCCCTGTTATTACTATGACGTTGTTCATAGTAATGAACATCCTTTGTTCCAAGTCAACGTTAAGGTCTAGTTCTTATAAATATTAACCAAAACATAAAATAGAAACAATCTCAAACTATCTATCAGTACATCTTACTCACAGTCTGTCTGTCTCTCGCTCTTTCCTTCTCTCTCCATTGAGTCAGTATAATGTACACCAACATTAGGTTTGAAGTATCTTCTATTCATCTTCACCCTCCGAGGTTTCCAGTCTTAAGGAAGAATCAATACATGCTCAGTGCATAGGGCACTTTTCCATTTAAACCAAGTGTCATTCAGTGGAATACTTCCTGTTGAAATGTACACTTCTTAGATGAATGACTACAGAATGTCTATGTGATTCAATGCTCTCTATTTTAACACACCATTGTGTCTCAACTCATTTAGTGGACTTTCTCCACAATACGACAGATTCCAGAGAGAGGGATATCAGTTAAACGCATCTATTGACTACACAAAGGCCATTCTTTACATTATATGTTTATCAGTCCCTTAGACTTGACAAACTGGCATTATGTCTACAAATTAGCATTTTTGTAGCAAACCATTGCTGTATTGACTCAACAACACTAAATGTTTGAGTCTGAGATTAGGCTAAATTTGTACAATACAGGAATTCATATTTCCATCTTCAGTTCAGTTCCATCTTCCATCTTCAGTTTTCAAAGACCATGGCAATTATTATTTGTCTTAAAACCAAAAAGACCACTGGTTACCACTGGTTTGATAATGCCTTTGCCATCTGACTCCTGCAACGTAACAATTTGATTGCAAGGAAATAAATAGGATAATCCTATTTTTTTCCTAGCAACAAACAATGTTAAACATTATAATCATAAACAGGACAATATACAACAATTACACTCGGATAAACATTTGTGCTACTTCAATATCCCGGGGCCTGTTCCAGTAAGCCGGATTGCCAAGTTATCCGGATATGAGTGGGAAGTGGGAAGTCACATACATTCGGAATATTCATTTTCCAGAGAAAATGAAATGCTTAATATGGCAAATACAATCTACAGAATACAAGACAATAGATACACCATGGTCATGGAGAAAAAAAGTATATACATAAGAACTAAAGTATAGTATATAACTGTAAAGTATGATATATTTTTCTAATAAATATAATACATTTCTATTTCTATATATATATATATATACTATTATACATCTGAATTACATCTGAATTTCCTGTCTGAGATTAATAAAAAACGTCTTATCTTATCAAATGCACATATATATATATAGGTCTATGCCACATGCTTTTTCATCAGGGTCAGAAATTAACAAGAACTCAAGGAAAATTCCCTCGTCTTCTGATTATTTTTAGCTTGTTCTATCTATACTGTACTGTTACACAGGAAAAGTGTAATTATTGTCTATTGTCTGTCTTTAAATGTCAGATCAGATTTAAGTCAGTTCTATGTCACAATTGAATTAGCTGAAGAATGTTTAAAAAAAGTATAGTGTAGTTGTTTGCCTTTGTGTTATTTTTAGTCAGAGGAACTAGATGGAAGGCAAAATGAGATATATGGAGTTAGGGTCGTTCTGACCTTTAGAGTTAATATAGGCCAAGTAGGTGAAGTATGATTATAAAATATGCTGAATCATATCGCCTAGTACAAGCAACTTCTTTGTGTTTTCACTCATGCAGGTACTATATTTCTACTTATTTGTTTGTTTGTTTATAGAATATTTTCGCATTATGATTAATGTTGTGAAAGTAAACAACATTTTCCTCTGATTGACAGCTATGATTAATGACCGTCCATAAAGGAGCAGTAAATAAACTGGATTTGCCTTCTATGCTAAAAGATCGGGGCAAGCAACGTCATGTCTGCCACGGTGAGTTGAAGTCACAAAGGCATGTACTAAATCAATCGGCTAAAATAGCACAGGGGATATTCCCTGTCAGATAAATGTGATACAGTAGTGAAACAATTTCAAATGTTGGGGGAGTCAAGTGTCAAGTTGACTGAGCTTTTTTTTTTTCAAGATTGCATGCAGTTGAAGTTCATCAGAGGATAGTGACGTGAAGTTATAATGCTGTTTTCTATAGATCAGGACCACACAAATATAGGCAACTAGATGTCAATTCTACTGGATTCAATGTTGCCATGGTTCCATGTTCCATATTAATGAATTGGCACATCTTCATCCAGTGAAAGTCTGAGGGACTTTATTGCTGTCACATAGAGTTTAATGATACTCTCTGTTCCCTTCCCTAGTGCTTTTGTGTTATTATGGCCTGATAAAAGTTGTGCAGGGGAAAAAATGCCACCCGGGCTCCATTCCAACGCTGGAGCTATAGCCTCTCCCTGGTGTGATGGGAAACTTGGTGGGTGGGTAGGTGGGTGGGATTAAGCCTCTTGTGCTGCCACTTCCATGGAGACGCAGCTGGACCGAGCAAGACTTCCATTAGTGGGCGAACAAAAGGTGTCTGACTGTCTGGTTAATGGGAGCCCAGTGGCCGATATTGCACACTCCTCACTGCCGCAATGCATCACACTTCCACACTTTCCCTCCCTTTACCTTCTAGGATCGAGGTCTGAGCATGGGTTCTGATAATCAACCACTGTTCCAACTGTCATTATGGTCGTCTTAGTACGTAATGATTGTCCTGTCCTTTAGGTCAGAGTTAATATTTGTGTTAACTATGATCTTTAAAAACCTTTCCCTCATTTTTGTTCTGGATTCCATAGAGCAGGTGTCAAATCAATGCTGTTTTTTGTTTTTGTTTTATTAATTGATCTGTATCATGGCTATTATGCCTACCTTTGTCAGGGAATCTGGAAATCAATATTGGCCAGTTAACAAATACGCTATATCAAGTAGAAGATGACATTAATCTATTGCACATGCTGTTGTTTTTGCATGGCATACACGTTTAATGGCATACACTTTTAATAATAGAAAGGGAGCATTACAAACAGTCTTTCAATGTTTGTCAGGTTTCAAGTTGCAAAAACCACTCCAAACTTTAATCATACCTGTTCTCTTGCACATGAATTCTCAATCAGCACAGGGGCCTTATATTAGTCAGTCACTGGTGTGAAAAGATATATATACAGTATATGCATTAGATATGAAGAAAGCCCATGAATCATTATCTTTAGCTGCTGTTTGTTGTTTTCTTCTTTAAGCACCTAGCACCCTCCGCCCCACCGAGCCTCGACTTGTGTCCCAGATTGCTGAAGGACTCACTGAGGGTATTGTTTCTCTTGCCAGCTAACTTGGCATAACCCACTTGATTTAGAAGCCCAGAGCCATTTGGCAGCAGATGGGGGAGATTGAGTGCTGTTTGAGGCATTTAAGAGGCTGTCCTCAAGAAACCTTTCCTTATATCAACAGCTTGAATAATGTATGTGACAGCAAAATGGTTTCTGGATGCGCTTATGAAGGAGTTGTCTGTGTGACTTATGTGGGCTGCGAATGTGTGCCAGAATCAGAATGTGTTAATTACAGTAGCTTTTATTGAGCAAAGCTATTTTTATTGTGAGGCAACATTGTTTGCCATCATATTAGTTTGAATCAAAGGTAGAATTCCCACACGAATTAAGATGAGTCAAAATAGATAAAGTGATGTTTTTGAATATATTAAACACACATTAAACTATGACCTTGGTATTCCAAAAATTCAAAATTGCAAAAAAAAAGATTTGTTCCCAAACACCATATGGTGTTGGAACAAATGCTAAAAGTAGGTGTTGGAAGTAACGCGTTACTGTAATTTCACTACTTTTGGTGATAACTAGTAATGTAACTAATTACTTTTTCAAATTAAATAACGCAATTACAATTACTGACTTTTAAATGGGCTCGTTACTCATTACTTTTGGCTTGCACCCAGTACTTGATTTGTAAATAAGGAGGTACCGGAACACAGAGAGGCTGCTGATCCGGCAGGTCGGGGGGAGAAAAACAGTTGCAGAACGTATCAGAACCACAGAGCCTGGCACACAGACAACACCTAGGTGCTGCTGTGCTGAAAGTGAACAAGAATGACATAATAAACAACTATGTGCGATAGCACATAGTTAGCGATAGCCGATAGAAAATATTGTTGCATCTTCTGACATGACAATGGAGCCTAGTAAACACTATATGCCCAACGATGGGAATTATAATTGACCATACTCATTTCACAGCACAAACGCCCAATTGCTTAGCTGTGGGGCTTACAGTAGCCTACCTGTGCTGCTATTATCGCCACCCTGTTGATCGAAACGACTTTGGCTTACTCTATAAACAGAGCAGACGTCTGAGTGTAGCGCTCTGCCTCCTGCATATTATTTCACCATTCATCGAACATCGAGTGCAAGATATCTAAAAAAAAACGTTCACCCACCTATATGACTGCGTTTGTTGCTTTCTATAATCCAAAGTACTAGTAGTCCAGGCGGGTAAACAGATTATTTGCAAAAGTGCACTCAGCGACCTTTTCAATTGGAGTGCACTTGCTTGTACAACCATAGATAGTACCAACATTTCCTGACTTTTTAAGAATAAATGTAAACTAATAAAGAACATGAAATTACTTGAAAATTGGTCTGTAAATCAAAATTGATATTTTGTATTTTATTTTATTACTTTTGGTTTTATACCACGAGAGGTACCGGATCCTCGCAAATAGTTACCGGCAGTTTAAAACCTAGAGCTCCCGGATCATGATGATCCGACACAAAACTGTGCAAGAGAATTGAAGCAGACATTCAAAAAGTAACCCAAAATTGACTTTCCCTACTAAGTAATTACTTTTATATGCAGTAATTGGTAAAGTAACACAATTACTTTTGAAAGAAGTAACTAGTAACTGTAACTAATTACAAATTTTCAGTAACTTGCCCAACACTGGTCATTAGTTACTTTGAATAGTAACTGCTTTGCTCTAAAACTTGACTGACTCTTGACTTGACTAACTCTTTTGAACATTGCGTTCTGACACATATAAGATTAAAGTTGACATCGTTTTCTTTAAAACTTTGGATAAGATGGAAACATAGCTCCAGGGTTGGCTTCTTTAAGAAAAGGTTGGACCATTGTTAACAGATGGGGACAGAGTCATTCTCTTCTTGAATACAATACTGGGTCCTGCTGCATCTAAAACCTAGTAGGAATGATGTCAAGTAAGTGTGTACTAGATTTCATGCAAGCTATGGCATCATATGAAATCGAGTTACGCAGTCAGGGGCTATCTGCTGTGGTTGCTAAAAAAAAAGGAAACTTCACATTTTCGCCAGGATGCTTCAACAAAATGCCCAAAAAATTCAAAGAAATGCCCAAAGTTCACACAAGATGGCTGCTCTTGCTTTATTAACCGCCCTCTGGTATTTCAGCATGGCTTCTTTCCACAGCTAATACAAACAACCTCACCTCTCTTTAAGGGCTGAGATGAGCCACTGCACTTTTAGAAGTTTTATGGCATTTGTAAGGAGTGGCAGAGTCAAGAATAGACAAACAATTATGAGTAAAAAGAGACCAGTTCCTCTGTATTGGTGGCATTTAAAGGCAGATAAATACAACTAACAGTGGCCTTAAACTTGGGTGCAGACATTGATTTATGATCATTCACTTTCTTAATTATGATTAACAATACCTATGGGACTATTTAAGACTAACACCATGATATATAATATATTAAATGCAGTATTACCTGTAAAATTACATGTGTTTTCTGAAAAAGGTACAAAAAATCCTGGAAATCCTAAAAATAGTAGTTATATTGACTAATTTGGCCCTTGTCATCCTACAGTAAACAAAGTGTGAGCCTACTCTGTGAGCAGTTACTGCAATGTGTTATGTGGCCTGTGGAGGGCAGCAGGAGGCTTGTGATGCATCCACATAACATTATATCCTACACGAAGAATAAGAAGAGCAACCATCCCCGTAGGAAACATCCATGGTAGGAAAACGTTGAGTTAGAAATTTAAAAAAAGGAAAAGAAAAAATTGCTCCAATCACAATGAAAAGTGGTGTACACAGGCACAAACCCCGCCCTGAGCAAGCTCATGGACTCAAGCACAGCCCACTTAAAGTGATATTAACTCAGTATTTCAGCAGCTAAACTGATTCAACAGCAACCTATAGACACGTTTCCATCAAGGTTCAATGTAATGAATGAAGTGAATGTTGAATATATATTGAGATTTTTCTTCTCCACTCAAGAACAAAAGAAATTGCTATAACTTACATTAGAGTGTTTGTCAAGTTTAACTGCTTTCCCATGACGTGTATGTAAAGGCAAGGTACAAATTGTAGATTCATGTTGATGGTTCTTATATTATGATCCATCATCAAGACTGGACAGGGGAGTAAATAACGCTGCTTACAAAAGTCTTAGTCAGCCTCTATATCAAAGTGTGCTTGTAAGATTGATTGAGTTGATACATGACTTGAACATAACTGCGTACAGACATTAATGTTTCCTGGTAGCCAGACAAAGCTATCCCTAATGGTTTGATCTGCAATTCCTACTTTTCCCATATGACTTGTAATAATGTCTGAGGTGTTGGTGTCCCCAACGATCCTATTCTCTAGGCAAATGTGAAACTGATAACTTGAATTAAGAATTGCATTTGCTTATGCAGTAGTTGCAGTTTTAGTGGTAGCCCTATCTGCTATAGCATTTAATCTGGTGCTGATTGTGATAGGCTAACTGGAAGTCCAAAATATCTTACTGGTTCCTGTTATGGTAAATGGACTGCATTTACATCGCACTTTTCAGACCTGTGGCCACTCAAAGTGCTTTCCAATTATTGCCTCACATTCACACACACATTCATAGACCGACGGCAGTGTCAACCATGCAAGGCAACAGTCAGCTCGTCAGGAGCAGTTAGGGTTAGGTGTCTTGCTCAGGGACATCTCGACACTTAGCCAGCTCATTCTGTTAGTTGGGGCTTGGTGAGGCAGTTGTATTACTATGTAGTATTACTATTAGTTGAATTTTTTATTCAGAATACATTAATGCCCACAGTGTGACCAGCCATATTACAGCTAAACCTGGCACTTGTTAATAGTGTAATAATCGTTAATTGTTCAGCAGACTGAACCAATAGAAGCTTATTATTGGTAGGGCATGACAGCAAACTGACATTTGATCCTTGATACCTTGCAAATAACCATCCTCTATTGGAGAGCCCCACTTGTGACAAGCAATGTTTTTAAAAGTTGACAGATGAAAGATGACATTTAATGAAGTTTAGTTATGGCACTATATTCCCATACTTCATTCCTCTGTCTGTTTTTATTATTCATTTTTTCTTAATCCAATAAGAGAATACAATCATTCATCTAAAAAGTGAATTCTCCCCCGGCGAGATATTGAATGTGATTCTATCTGACAGACTACTAGCGATCTGCCCGATTCCGTACAAAAAATGCAAAATCATACAGGTGTGAAAGCAATCCACATCCTCACAAGGACAAGCATGTTTGCATAAAAGGCATCAGATATTTGCATGAACAGCTGATTAACTTGATAGCCATGGCCTATTTAGTTGATCCAGGCAACCTGTGGCAAGGTTTCTGTCAGCCTACAGCTCTGAAAACCTTTTTAACATAACTTTCCAAACCAAAAGACACAAGGTCTTGTTGATTTGGCCTTGTAGGGAGGTTTGACCTTTAGTCAGATATATATTTTTGTTCCTCGTCACTTACATTGTTTTTTCTTGTTTAGAATAGCCTAAGAACTGAAAACAGTATTTAGTTCATCAATAATTAATTGTAAAATACATGTGAATTTAATCGAATGTATACCATTTGGATACCCCTTTAACAAATGTTGGTGAATGAAAAACAGCCCAGCAACGTTTGAACAGGATATCCTGTTAGATCTGCTATGCTGACAGCCTCACTGTTATACTGTTCTGAGCCACAGGCTGTTGCTTGAAACAAGTATTTGTGCTATTTTTATGCTGATCATTATAATTATGTGTTCTTGTTTTTCATTGTTTTACTAACAAGAAGGCACATGTAAAAGTTCAGTAGGATTCATAAATGAAAAACAG
>OOFB01003014.1:47902-58040 GCA_900323305.1 Trachyrincus murrayi
AATGAAAAGCCAACGGCAGGTCACAAGGTGAGCTGAGCACACGATGCAGTGCTCTTTAACATCTCAGGACGAAAGGTGCTGCACAATGCAATCCATTTTAATTGTCTTTTGAATTAATTTGAAATGCACAGATCAATTAAGAAGATGCGTTTCTCGGGCTTTGTGTAATGTCATATTTATTGATCCATAGAGGTTACTTTATGCACTCATTTGTAGGATACATTTATGTTTTGAAACTCAACCGTTTGGAATTCATTAAGTATTGATCCATTTAGCGATGGTAAAAGCATGTCTGATAGCAGTCCTATCTGAAGCGGCGTCATCAATTCTGTGCCATTCAGAAACTGGTGCCCTTTTACTTGGCTATGCTTCAACATTTGCTACTGCAGCAAAAAACTGAACATATATATCAGGAAACATAATGAAGTGTAATTATCCTGCTCCATTTAAAATGTTTACTTAAAAATACATGCATTTGAAAATCCTTCTTGTGTAATTTGGACTTTATGGTCAAGACGGAACCAACAGAACCATTTGTCTGCACTTAGCTTGCTTCCTTGTTACAAAGCATTCCAAATGTTTTCCTAGGTTTGTTTGTGTCTGCCTAAGCTTTTGCTGTAACTGCTCTAGAAGCCCAATTCCCTGATTCCTGCCTGCCATCCATCCCTCCCTTTCATCGGATTGGCTCTAGCATAGTCAGTAGCAGCCAGTAAGCCATGAGGAAGATGGTAGTGTTTAGTCTGGTGCTAGGCAGTAGGATCAACAAACAGGTGGGTCAGACAAAGTCATTGTCCCGGCTGGCTGCACAGCAAAGCTTTGCCAGCATTTAAAGCAACGACACACTCCAAAAGAGATTTCAAATTCCATTATTTTGACATGTGATCTCTCATGAGGCAACCCAACTAACAAAAAATGGCCTATCTTATACAAACTTTTAGTTTTAGCATTTAGATTTACTTTATTATACGGTTAACTGGTGTGTACAGGAAAGCCTGTATATATTCCCCTTTCTATCAGCTGTTACATTTATTATTGGCATATCTCTCTTCAGCAAATTTATTGGGATAATCCTCGGAACAATCTTAAAACTTTATATGCGTAATTGTAAACTTTGTAAGTGGTCGTAGTTTCTGTTGAAAGATTGCATACATTTTTTATCAGTTTATAAAGAAAAAAATTATTGAGGAGATCACCAAATCACAGCAATGCTAGACATTTCAATCTTTAGACCTCTTATCTGCAATCTCACCACTCTTTTTACTATTTCAAGCTGCCTTGACCTGCTACATTTAAAAAAAAGACAAAGATAAAGGCAAAAATAAAAGACAATTAAAAATAAATGATATCAAATAAAGATTTCAAATAATTAGTTTTTTATAAGCCATATAATTTACATTTGCATTCACTGTATTTTGACATGATGATTTGTATCATGATATATTACTATATTCATATTTTGTGGTATGTTTCCTCCCATCCCTAGACATATGGTCTACAGATCTCTGTCTGGATGTGTTCTTTTCTCTCCCACTCACACACAGAATACATACAATCTTTAGTATTGCCTGGTTGACAGTTTGACTCCACCCGTCTGATTTGCAGTGGTATATTCCATCCCAGGGGAAGGCCCTCCCCCCTTCCACAACTACCATCCCATCCCCAACCCCGATCTCATTTGAACTTTGACCCTGGCCCCCTGCCTTTCAGGATATGAAATGACCCCCTCAGTGGCAGAATGTTTTGGAACAGTTTCAGCTAAGTCCATTTAATGGAGCCCAGAGCAGGTGAGCCTAGGAGGGCCCAGCATGGCCCCTTTGTTTAGGATTCCTCTTTCCCTCCATGGGCCATGACACACAGCAGTCAGCACACCCCTAAGCACCACACATAATGAAGACCAACATGCATGATACATTATTCTTTAATTTAGTTTCTACTGCTTATTTTGTTCTTGTAATTTGTAATATTGAGTTAATTATGATGTTTTTTGTCATTTATAAATTATTAATTCTAAAACTTTTACCAACTCAGGTCCCACATGTTTGTTTTTATGAAACAAGCTTGGTAGATTGTGAACAAAATAGTGTGAAATTATCTAAGAAAGAAATCCAATGGGCCGTTTCTGATAGGTCGGCCATCTTGTCTCTGGTGGACGACTTTCTTTGTTATTTAGAAGATTTTGTTGTTGCCACAACAAAATTGTGTTTATTGTTTGAGATGTTGTTCAAATGTTACCTGCGGTGTGTGGAGACCTTGATTCATGAAACACAATGTCATCAGTGACTCATGTCACTGTTGTCAGTCAAGCTGATTTTGCCTGTAAATCAGAATCCTTTGGCAACATTTTATTAGCTATTACCCAGACTCCTTGCTGAGAGGTAACTGATGAATCCTACATTCTGAATCATGAGCATGCTATCTCATGTGTGGTCACTCAAATGTCTGCAACCCTAGCGTACTGCTAGATCTTAGCAGAATCGGGTCTGAATGTCATTTCCCTAACCCTTCTCATTCGCTATGTAAAACAAAACAAGCGATTGGATTACATGATGAAATCTGAGGCAACCAGCATGCCCATAGAGTTGACTTAAGAAGTCTTCGAGAATTCCTGCTCCACATCACATTATCCTCTACTTTGCCCCACCTCGGGGTGATGGGCAGACTGCCAGGTAGAGGTTGCCATGACTCCTAACGCCACCCCTTCTCCCTACACCCCCCCCCCCCCGAAGGTGCCAAATTTTTTGTGTGATGGGGGGGCAGACTGGGTTTGGGTTTAGACAAAAGATGTCTTCACAATGTCAGCAGAATAATTGCTGGGAATGCTGTGGCTTTTGGTAGGAAATCATGTGATGTTTCCAGCCAAGGTTTCGTTATTGTGCCAAGTGAGAGAAAGGCACAGAGAGGAGGTAAAAAGGAAAACTTTGAATACGATGCCAACAAAAAAAGGTTTCTATCAAGTTCTTTTCTCCTCTCATTCCCGTTTAGTTACCGAGAAAATGGCGGATGGTGCCGTCTCGTCAGCCAGCTTAATTTAGAAATGCCGTGCAGCCTTTCGCCATGAATGTTTGCCTGTACTTTTAGAACGCAGGTTTCCTAGCGTGTAGAAAAGAACGGTGCTCGTGGAAGTGGAAAAGAACGGTCAGATATAAAAAAAAAAAAAAAAAAACCAGAGCGGAAATGAGATGAGCTATCAGACAAGAGATAGTAAAAGTCTGGTAATGCCGTTTTTTCCACTCCTCGGTTGCATACCTGTCTTTGTCGCACTGCGGTGGTCGGAATATTCCGTTGTTTAGGACTCTGGCATTGGCACGGTTAATAGTAGCTGACCGTGGTATGCTTGATTACACTGGCATGCCTCTCAGCCGGTCTGATTTATTCAGCTTGCCATGGCTCTCTCCTACCCGCGGTCTTGGCTGAGTTGTCTAAACCTCTCCCCACAAACACGACGCTCATGGCCACGGAGAGGACCGAGAAATGCGATTTCTGGGAGGCTGTATAGGATAACAATCCACAAGAGTTAGTTCTGCATTATGATGAGGACTATGGATCTAATTTTATTTCTGGGACCTGGTGAGAAAAAGCGAGGCAGAGCACATTTTTCGTTTTACTTGTCTCTGTTGATCAGACACTGTTGAGATACAATTACTGGCTCTTGCTTCAAACTAATGTGAATATGCTTTAATGCATAATCTCAATAGTACTTCACTAAGCACAGCAGCTAATAATTTGTCAGTTGTATAATTTCTAATTAAAAGATAATTAATATTCCGTAGCATAATAGGCCTCAACGGCATCCAACGATGGCCTCTTCATTTAGTTAATTATCTCTTTTGTGTCTTTTCTGTTTTCAGAGAGAGAAGAGTAAAAACTTGAGCTGCCTTGGACGCATCAAGAACCACCGAAGTAAGACAAATTCTAAAATGGGTAAGTTATGAGAAAACTTGTTTGTCTTGGTGGTTGGATGAACAGATTCGTCGTATCCTCTAAATACTAGCAACCGTCATTAGGCTGTAACAAGCTAAATGAAGGGTCACCTTAATGCTGTGGCCTCCTTGTTCTTGTCATAGTTTATTTGAATGCTGTGGAGCGCTACATAGTCCAGACAGTGATTGTGAGTAGTGAACCAGGCATGGGTCCTTCAGTAGTCAAGTGCCATTTCTACATACTTGGCTTATCTTGCAATGAAATCATCTCAGGGACAATTACAAGTTATATTACAGTTGTCATGTCAGGTCAGCTGGGACAGTGATGTTTTGCCCGGATATTTTTGCTTTCAATATTTTGATACCATTTGCTACTTTAACCATTTGACACAAACCCGTAGATCCGATCTTGTGGCGAATATGACAGCACAAGCTCGCTTCTGCAGGTCTCTGTCATCGTGGTGTGAACATCGTCTAACTGCTCTTTTTGCAATGTAATTGGATCATATCGAAAAGAGATAATAATGGATGGTGAAGGAGAACATTTTATATTTAACATTTTATAACATCTTCAAAAAAACATGCAAAATGCTTTGACAGGTAAAATAAAAGCAAAATACTCAGTCATGTTTGTAAAGCATACAATTAAATTAGTTCATATGTAATACATCAAAATAACAAGAAGTAACTTTTCATGAAGCAAGGAGTCAAGCTTAGGCCCCCTGAGGGCAGAAGCCTAGTAACCCTTCATTTTACAACTCAAGGAAGGCCCTGCCTGAGGATCTAACACTGTGCACTGGGTCATACTGGCTCAGCATATCTGTTATGTAACTTGGAGCTACATGCAGACACAGTGTTTTAAACCTATAGCTAACAGGGGGCCAGTGGGGGAATCTAGGATTGTGCACATGTGATGTAATCTATTATAACCTGTAGGAACCCTGGCTGCTCCATTGTGGACTAGGTAGGTACTAAGAGATAATTACAATAGTCCAGTTGTGAGGAGATGAGGGCATGGACGAAGTTATTGGTTCAAATTTGATCCTTTTAGATAAGGTTCAGAGTTGCAAGAAACATAACTGGGCAACTTTCTTAACTTGATGTTAAAAGCGAAGATCACAGTCTAATTAAGTTTCTGGGTTTTCACTCGGCTCTCGGGTCATTCTCTGTATTGGTGGAACTTGGTGGGCAATATAGCCTTGTTTTTGGTCTCATGATTTAGTCGAAGGAATTTTTAAGCCACCAAGTAATCGCCTTCCTCAATAATATAATAAGATTGTAATACATAGTTATTTAGTATGATAACATAAAAATAACCAAATACACAACAACTAATAATAATAATATTATAAGTATTGTTGAATTCTTTTATTTCATTCTACCAAACCCAACCCTAATGTAAATGTTTGAGGAACCTTGTCTTAACCTGACGTTTGTTAGCACAAAGAGAAGGGAAACGTTTGTGAAAATGTGTGCATCCGGGTTGAGGTAGTAGGTTGTATGGTTTAGAATTACACCGTGGGAGTTGACTGTACAACCTTCTAGCTTTCCTTGGAGTACACGTACGACATCAAAGACTTTACCTCCGTTTTGAGCTCATTTTAATGAATGTAATGGTCAGTCATTATCGATGTTGTTGCTATATAGCAGGCTTTTTATAGCTTGCTCTTGCCTACATGGGGTTCTTGCTTCATAGTTGACCTTTGCTGGCCAATGCTGTGGTCAGCCAGCCTCCCGCTGCCCAAAATCTTTAATTAGCATCTGTTTGATATATTTTAGACTTGATTTCTTTTGTAAAGGAAAGTTCACGCTGTATTGATCGTGTTGGTAACATTGTCTCCACCACAACAAATAAGTAAAAAAAACATGGCCAGTATGTTATCACTCCAGTACAGTTTGTTAATTCACGATATCTGTTGCTGATTTTGAAGAAGTGAGTGTTTTTGGATAAATAAAAGTATGTTGGGTTGGTTGATGATCCAACGGAATTCCATTAAAGACCTGCCTAGTCACGTTGATGCAGAAAAATGTAACCTAAATGTTAGAACAGTGATAAAATATTGCTCCTTCCTTTTAAAGGGCATATCTCTCACTAAGGCAGCGCTGAGTGGTAGAACCAATTTCACACTATACTGGCTTTACTCTACAAACCGTAGCCTCAGGCTACTTACGGCTCGGTACTCCATCTTACCAAAAGTTTGTTCAACGTGGGGGTCACGCCATCATTTAAATGGCTTGTGAGATGTGCAATACTGGCAAACTTTATGACGCACAGATGTGTGTATGTCTAGTATACAGCATGAAATAGCATAGTCATAATACATTTGAGCTGCTCAATGTAAGACACTTCCTAAGTGAACAAATATTGTACTTTTGCATTGCACGTTACATCTGAAAGGTTTTCTCTGAGATTTAGAGGTCTGTATAGCATCCAGAGATGGCATCAATGTCTGTACAATTGAACTACCTTAGTTTAGACCTCTGAAAAATAAAGAATGTTTATGCTATGTGTAGTGGGCCTTGTGACATATTGGCTGGCGTTACATAGAAAGAGCATTTGTGATGCAAGGTCAGGTTTCAGGTTGAAACTTGGCTCTCCGACACTGAAGTCTCTGTTTACTGTAGACTTGTCCACTTGGCTCATTGCTTCTGACTTCATCTCTACACGGCTCCACCCCACAGCTTGTAAAATGACTCCAGTTCATTGTATAATAGAAACATGGACCATCTCCAGATTTGCCACAGTTTGTTACACGTCTTACAGGCTTGATTTGAAATTGCTGGAGAGGGTTCACTATAATTTCTGTTGCAGTTCTTTATCATGTTCAGCAGGAGGGAAGGTCCTGTCTAAGTGGACCTGCATTTAAGGACCATTCATGTATTCTCTTGGCTTTTGGAAACAAGTCACTTTTATATTTAGAATGTGTTGAATACACACTTATCCATGGTTTGTTGGGCGGTAAATTGTTTAAGCAGGTTTAACAAAGAAAGTTGTACTGTAATCTTTGTATACCTAGGTTGTTGTTCATTTACTATTGCAGTTTACATATCAGACTTACAGTAATATCCAAGTTAGGACCTATATCTTACAGGAATTGTGAAAAACCCAAGCCACAGTTCGACAGCATAATCATATGACTATAGCTTGAGGACTTGCTCAGCATGAAACTTATTAAACCTTATTCAGACACAGCATCTTCTGTCCAGAGACTTGCAGATGTGTCTGAGATGGATTGCAGCCACATCTGGCATTAATATGCAAGTCAAAATGCATTTCCAGTGACCACTTGTGATCGTATTTCACTTTGCCGCTCAATATGCAAATAACTGTACACCACTTGTCGCCGCAATGTTCCCATAGAGTTGGCAAACATCAAGTAAGGCTAGCTGGAGTTGCTACATGGTAACTGAGCTGCACTGTGATGTGGATGTGGATGTTTCTTCAATTCATGGTGCAAGAATCTGGCTAACAATATGTGAATGCACCTGGTTGATTGAGTTGATAGAGGTTGAGTCACAGTTTTAATGATGATGTTGGCATGCAAATGATCACATACTCTGGGCAAGTGCCAAATCAAATATCATCAGGATGCATGTGGATTCAGTCACACTTGTATTTTTAGCTAAACATTTGCCAAAGACTACAAGGCCACAATGACTGGCAACAGTTATGCATTTCTCAATGTTTTCCCCTTTCTGTTGCTAAATGTTTTCAGTTTCAGGTCAGGTCAGGTAGCAACCTGACCTGTAATTCAGTAATTCATTAGAAAACACCTTGAGCAAGTTCCAAATGAGCCAATAGGAATTTTTATAGTTCAGCTTCCATTGTGGTGATGTGCCCACACCCTGAGTGTGTCATTGTCTCTGTGCAAATTCTTACAATGTATTAGAAGAGGGGTAAATCCATGGAAATGGTGGTCCATTCATCAACTGCTCTCTAAGTCACTTGAACAGATCATACCTGCTTTGTTAAACCACCTGAAAACAAGGTAGCAACCACCTGAGTTTTTACTCACACACAACAAAAATGCTGTTAGCTTTTTCATTAATATTTCATGTGACTACTCATATATTCGTTTTTTTGCGGGCCTAACAGCCTCCAGTCCCCCAGCAGTTTAACTTAGCCATGGGAGTAGGGCTGCAACAAGCTTTAGTTTATTGTGAAAGAAAAAAGCTTTTTTCTGCTGATTTTCTTTACCCACCAACTCCAATGGCTCCTCCAGATGTGTTGTCGCCAAGGAGCATTGTGCTGGCTCAGCGCTCATCCGTTCAGCTGCCCCGGCAGCAGCGCTAAAAGTCATTGGTTCCAGCTGGGTTGTCATTTATGGGATAGCTGAACAAATAAATTATGGGATTAGATAGCAGGCGGATAGGGCCTCTGGTTTTTTCCTCAACTCCCTCAACAATCGTTTCTTGTTGTTGCTCTTTGAGCTTGCCGTCCAACAGCCTTAGTGTTCTTGATTGATTTTTTAAATTCAAAAATACAATGTAAAAGCAATTCTACTAGACTCTAAGGCATACACGTTTCATTGTTTTTCCTAGTGCCATGTTGTTGATGATGATCTTTTGTTGTAGTGTACCATTTGGAGTGTAACATACAAAACAACACATGCAGGCAGCAGTGGCAACACCCGATCTCTTCAAGATTTGAAGAGGCATATGCTCGAGCATAGACAAAAATGACTTGGAAAGTCAGCCAATGGTCTGAGCACACTGTCTGACGAACAATGGGACGAACTGTGTTGACACACACACACACACCACCCACACACCCTGAAGTAGCAAATTGAATTTAGAACCTGAAAACATTTGTTTTTATCCAGGCCAGTGGCTATTTCTATCATTTTCACAAAAATCACACTCATCCACGAAAGCAAGCATCACTGAGTTGCCCAGCTGCTAGGAGAGCGATTCCATTGAATGCGGCCGAGATAATGGCAAATGAATAATCATAACACACCAATGGCAGACGGGGGGGTGTCATCGATCTGTCTGGAGTCAGCCCCTCTCCGCCTGCTGCATCAGCCACTCTCCCCCTATTGATACGCTCTTGCCCCTTGACCCCTGGGACAGATCAATGCCATTGATTGGAGAAGGGCAGGGACAAGGGCAAGAACTGCTGACTGGCCCGACAGCCAGTGTGACAAGACATGATCGTCATTAATGTCCCGCTGGCTAGCTGGCTGGCCGGCTTGCCGGAGAGGCGCTGTGCATCGCATATTCTCTCGCCCCCCCCTTCGCCCTTTCCTACACTCACCCCCTTCCGCTCTTTTCATTTAGCTCCTCCTTCTTGCTCCACTCCTCCATGTTTTTCCCCGTCCTGTGTTGTTCACGCTGTCTGCAATGTGGCTATTGTTTGAATACCTGTCTGTTGTGTCCGGCCCGTCCTCTGTGCCCCAAAATATGGATCTGGATCTGACCACTGAGCTATTTCGGGCTCTTTGTGTAAAAAAACTAAAAAAACAAGACATTGCGTCATGGCAAATGGCAGCGTGCAATGCCAGTCGACTCGATTGAGCTGCAACCCTCCCCATTCACGTTTTGGTTGATTTTGAAAGGCTCGGTTTACTCGTTTGTGTCGGACACAATGTGCTTGGGTAGTGGTCTGTGCTGGCATTGGGCTGTAGCATCTGTACTTTGTGATCGGGGAAATAACTCACAAAGTAGACAGGCGTCATCCATGTCTCGCCGGTGCAAAACAAAGACGGAGTGTGTTGACTGTTATCTGTTAACGCAGTTTGTCTCATAAAAATGTATGTCATTGCATTGCGTGGCTTAATTACACTCGCGAGCTACCTATTTTTAGTCTAGACCGACGGAGTGAGCGATTAGGAGTAGAGAGCAATATATTTGTGTGTGTGTGTGTGTGTGTGTGTGTGCGTGTGTGTGTGTGTGTGTGTGCGTGTGTGTGCGTGTGTGTGTGTGTGTGTGTGTGTGTGTGTGTGTGCGTGTGTGTGTGTGTGTGTGTGTGTGTGTGTGTGTGTGTGTGTGTGTGTGTGTGTGTGTGTGTGTGTGTGTGTGTGTGTGTGTGTGTGTGTGTGTGTGTGTGTGTGCGTGTGTGTGTGTGTGTGTGTGTGTGTGTGTGTACAGAGGCGAAGGGCGGGGAGAGGCGGCAGCTCCAGACGCTGCAGTGACATGGCTGTAATAGAGCTGATTGATCACTCTCACACACACACACACACACACACACACACACACACAGAAGACAGCACACACAA
>OOFB01003016.1:821-3321 GCA_900323305.1 Trachyrincus murrayi
ACATGTGGAGGAGCTCCTCCCGTAGGCTGCTGAAGGTGGACAGAAGGAGACGCATGGTCTTGTCCGCCGTCAGGCGAGTCTGAGCGGGAGACACACACACACACACACACACACACACACACACACACACACACACACACACACACTGTCACACTAACACTGTCGCGGTGTCTGTTTAATTTATGACGTGTTCTTCAACCTGCTTCCAGTTAACATTTTCCTCTAATGCCTTGTGCACCATGTGTGTGACACCAAGGAAAAGAGTTTGCATACCACAGCATGAACACATGAAATACACAGAAAATGAAATTATTGATGGAGGTTCGCTTTAATATTGAAAACAAATGAAACGGGATAACACTTCCCTCAAGAGTTAGCAAGAGATTGAGAGATGATTTTGAGCTCCACTCAGTAACATCACAACTCTGTCTGTCTGTCTGATTGTCTGTCTGTCTGACTTGTCAAGTCTGTCTGACTCTCCTGCTCTGAGTCTGTCTGATTGTCTGTCTGTCTCTCCTGCTGAGTCTGTCTGTCTGTCTGTCTTTCCTGCTCTGAGTCTGTCTGATTGTCTGTCTCTCCTGCTATGAGTGTCTTACCTGCTCTGAGTCTGTCTGTCTGTCTCTCCTGCTCTGAGTCTGTCTGTCTGTCTGTCTGTCTGTCTTTCCTGCTCTGAGTCTGTCTGATTGTCTGTCTATCTGACTTGTCAAGTCTGTCTGACTCTCCTGCTCTGAGTCTGTCTGATTGTCTGTCTGTCTCTCCTGCTCTGAGTCTGTCTGTCTGTCTGTCTTTCCTGCTCTGAGTCTGTCTGATTGTCTGTCTCTCCTGCTATGAGTGTCTTACCTGCTCTGAGTCTGTCTGTCTGTCTCTCCTGCTCTGAGTCTGTCTGTCTGTCTGTCTTACCTGCTCTGAGTCTGTCTGTGTCTGTCTCTCCTGTCTGTCTGTCTGTCTTACCTGCTCTGAGTCTGTCTGTCTGTCTCTCCTGCTCTGAGTCTGTCTGTCTGTCTGTCTCTCCTGCTCTGCGTCTGTCTGTCTGTCTCTCCTGCTCTGAGTCTGTCTGTCTGTCTCTCCTGCTCTGAGTGTCTTACCTGCAGTAAGTAGCGGATCTGTTGTTTGGTCAGTTCAGAGGCTCCTTTAGGAATGAGGGCTTCCACCTCCTCTCGGTCCATCTGTTAACAAACACGTAGCAACATAATGTACCACACATCTACAGACAGAGGAGTCAAATAAATGTGTTATTCTTAAACTAATTCATTGAACAAAAAAATTCTGAATGCAGAGTGTGAGCATATTAAAACATATTTAAGTGTTTAGTCAGTTCAGCCTAGTTGGGTTACTTTACGTTACTTTCTGTAGGTGGACTCTTACTTTGTAGTCATGAGTGGAGTCTAGCTGGTGTTTCCTGTAGCACAGGGAGACAGGAAGCAGAGAAACAATGAGAAAATCACAGCACCAGGCAGAGGCATAACGGACATACACGAGTCCTGAATTCAATATACAGCCTAGAACCCAAGATCCTAGAGTCTAGGTGCCTAGATACTGCCTTCACAGCTAGTATGAGTCTAGGTGCCTAGACCAACTAGAAGCACAACCACCCCGGTTTCTTGAGTATAATTCCTCTGAAACCAGTTAGTTTGCTAACAACCGAAGCCCAGAGACACGGTATACAGCGAGTATACGGCAGGTCTTGATAAAAAAAACGTGCCAATGCCAAAACATGGCAAGACGCCAGAGCCTGGAATGCCCTTTATTGTATTAAATACCGGGGCCGGAGAGGACGGAGCTGAGGACAACACCTCCGGTGGGAACCTGGCCTCTCACTCGGGTTACCGCCAGTGACCTGCCAAGGCAGGTATCCATGGCAACGCCCTGCGTCTGATTTCCAGAAGAACCTCGGTAAACCTCGCTCCTCAAGCCAGCCGCGGGTGACGGTAAAGATCCTAACATAAATAAGCGTGACTCGACTTGACTTATCCCCTCATGACTCATGGTATTATAAACAATACCATTATCAAACATAATAATCCCTGGTTTCACCTCCGACAACCTCCCACCCTGGGAGTAATTATTACGTGTGAAATTATTTCTTTCAGAGGCAATAACTCGTTCTTCCTATCTTACTAGTGGGAAGATATACTGGGAAGGTTAGACACACAGAGGCTATATCGTGGGGGTCTTCGCTCACCGATGTGCTACACCGTCGCCGCTTTGCTACTCTGTAGGGTAGCAAATATATTAGCGTTACCCTTTATTACAGCTTGGGTGTATTGACGGAGACGTTCCCCAAGGCATTAGCTTGACCAGAACAGTGGACCCTTGTCCACCATGTTCTGTCAGTGGAACGTTAGCTAAAAGAAACTCCAAGAACAAGCTAGTCAGCCGTTCGTTCACCAGCCGGGGTCACTACGCTGCGGCCACCGCTGACCAAATGACTCGCACGTTCCAAGCAAGATCAGGATTCATATTTTCAACTTTAAACTGCTACTTAGGAGAGCAACAAATC
>OOFB01003016.1:5821-20272 GCA_900323305.1 Trachyrincus murrayi
CCCGCTGGGTGCGAGCAACGGGCTGCACCCACCAGTGGTTACATTGACGTTTCATGTTTTATTACTCAGTACTTTGTACTTTTAATTTTGTACTTTTAGCCAGACCTGAATCAGTCTACTCGGTGGATTCAAAGGTCTGAACCCCGGCACACGATCTATACTATCTCACACCGTCTCTCAGCATGCCTCACCCTGCCTCACAGTTCACTATCTTCAGAAACATCTCAACCAACAACCTGTTTAATGTTAGCCCTTTCAGAGTTGTTGTGGCCTGCACACAGCGTCTCTTCCTCCAGGCACGCGGTATGTTTCACATATTTAACTGATGCTCGAATATTACCGTTAAACAAAAATGGCCATTTTAAGAACTCTCCGGGAGCCTGGGAGCTTGCGAGGTGTGGGAGTCGTGTGACCAGGGTGACCTCGGATGGGAGGGGTGTGGTAGGTTTGGCCTACATTCCTGCCATTCCATCAGAGAAAGGGACGACGCGGGACACACCAGGACCTGACAGATGGAGATTAATGACGGCGATGCATAATGTGGTTCCAACCAGTTTAGAATCCTGAGGGCAACGCACGTGTACTGTGAAGGTACTGTAACGCCCGGTCTAACAACCCTCCACGATTAGCGTTTCAAAACTAAAATACACCTGAATTCGGTCGAGGAGCGTCCGTTTCCCGTGGTTTGAATGTAATGACATTTAACGGCCGGCTCTCAAACAAAGACGGCAGCATGCCGCAGTGTTCGACACGGGCACATACCTCACGCTTGTAACACGCAGAGTAGGATTCAAGCTGTTCATTAAACTGAACTCACAACACTCAGGTAGACGAGTAGAGCGCTGGGAGCTCGGATTGCTGAACATAGAAGTACCATTAGATGCAGAAGCATGAGTTATCCAGTAGCAGCACATTTTGTTGAATTGAATCGTCCTATTTCCTCGTTAAGATATACATCGGTATTGGGAAAGTTTCACTCGCCCCAAGAGGAGGTACCTCTAACGTTTCCCAGGAGGGCACACTATTGGATCCACCGTCCATGAGGAGAACCCTGTCACCTCATGGACTGAATATAGATTATGATTTAAAGTGTTTTTTGTAATTTACCTGTATGTATTGGACATTTAGATGAAGTTGTTTATGATGTTCATTTAGAGCTGAGGCCAACATTTTTCTGTATATCTATCAGAAATCTACTCAACATATGTATTGTGTAATATAAACAAAAAGTGTAATGTACAATATTTCCATGTGATATGATACAGCATGGTTCTCGTCACTTTAGTTAGTAGTGATTGAGTTGGCTGTATTTCCTGTCACTGTTGGTTTAAGACTTTTGGTTTAAGATTGATGTTGACTGATTGTGTTTCTTACCATAACGGTTGTCTAATTACAACAGGGCGTGGCCGATATGACATGCAGTACCTCTATCTTATTGCGGATCTTGAACAAGACCTGGGGGCCTTTTTCTGTTCTCTGGTTTTCTCTTGGACGTAATCCTTATTGGAGGCAATTTCAAACGAACATACACCTGCACGTTTTAACATTCAGACGTGCTGGGTTGATGTGGAGCGAGAGGACAGGACGTTGTGAAGATCCTTACACCTGCTGTCACTAAATAGGTTTCCTCTCGCTTTCATATACAACAATACAACAAATACAAATAGAAAACAATGCCCATTGTTATCTCGCCCAAAAAATGAAATGGTTTAGAAGACCAGATATTTTAACACCCATCTATCCCATAATTCAACAGGCAAACACAACCCGTCATCACCTTGTGTCAGTTTAGGCCCCTGTGTGTGTGTGTGTGTGTGTGTGTGTCTACAGCAAAGAGGATCCTTCTCAGTGAGGTAACACTTTTTAATCAGCATTTCATTAAAGTAACATTTAGTATATAATATATTAACATTTAATGTGGAAGTAGTCGACTACACTAAGGTGTGTCTGTGTGTGTGTGTGTGTGTGTGTGTGTGTGTCTATTTTAAAGCAGTACCTGCTTTGAATGACAATGTAGGTCAGTGTGTTAGCCAAGCACGCTACTGTGTATGTGGCTGGTGTGTATGTGTGTGTATGTGTGTGTGTGTGTGTGTGTGTGTGTGTGAGGAGGGGGTGAGGCGAGAGCTCAGGAGGAGGGGGTGAGGTGGGAGGATTAAAACTTTTCTCAGAAGAATCAAATGCATTTTTTCTAGCATTCTCTTGCTTCAGGTGACACCATGAAAGGAATGGACCTGTTGATAGTCGTTCTAAATGAGCGCATTTGAGCACATGAACTGTACAGAGAGAACTGACGTTAGTTTGGTCGTCCACTAGGCCATGGGAATGCGGCAACATGAGAAGCATGTTATTATGGTGGTTGTGGCATGGTGGATGTTCTAATGATGGTGTAATTATGATGAAAGGATGCCTTGATGTAACGCGTGACTGAAGGTACAATACGCCAACGATCAATCAATAGTTTAGCATGACCAGCTTTAATTTAGCCTGATCTTACTTCTACAGCAATGAATACGATTCCACCACACATTACTGATAAACTCAGTCCAAGTAAAAGACTAAACATTACTGATAAACTCAGTCCAAGTAAAAAACTAAACATTACTGATAAACTCAGTCCAAGTAAAAAACTAAGCATTACTGATAAACTCAGTCCAAGTAAAAAACAAAACAACACTAGTTATAAACGTTGTTATATAAGTTGATGATGTACCCAGTTCCAACTTGACTGTTTACTTGCAATAATAAACAAAGGCAAAGGCAATAAATAACTAATTTCTCCACCGCTGTTTGTGGTAGTGAACATAAAAATACCAGTGTTGCAAGACATTGATAAGTGTTTCCAAACAAGCAGTGGTTCCAGGGGCAGAACGCATTCAGACATGATAAGGTCGAAATAACCAAATAACTTTAGCTTCCTGCCGCTGACTCTGGAACACAACAACACTACCGTGACCGCACTCTTCCGGAAACTTACGAGACAACAGCCAACAGAAAAGACAAACACTAAATCAAAAGAGGAGGCATGTGTGCAGAGCCTTCAATTAATTGGGATGAGCATTCCACAAATTTGGCGTGAGTAGTGAAAACACAAGCAGTAAAATGCTCTATATAATCAACCATAGTGGAAGGCAAGCTCGCAAGCAATGGGTGGAGCAAGTCTGGGTGGAGCACATCTGGGTGGAGCAAGCTTGGCCATATAATCCATAACACTAAACCATAGCACTCAAGTGTGAAAACATCTTGAGAACTCTGGTGCAGATGACGATGAGGGCGATGACGACGAAGAAGGCAACCCTGAGAGGGCCTGAGCCATGCCATGGGTGAGCCTGGGTGAGCCTGGGTGATCCGGTGACGCCTTGACAAACAAAAGGTCTGGGGTTACTATGAGGCATAGGCCTGTTGGGAGCATAACCGTTTCTTCAGAAATCCCTTCTTGTTCCCTGCCATGACCTCACACTCACTGGGTCATTAGCCACCATTATTCACTCAAAGCCTTAATTCCTTGCCCAACCCTTGATGGCAACATTAGACACCTTGTTCTGGCTGTAGTGTGACACGCCTAAACATGTAGGAATTCATAATAACAATAGTTTTTTGCATAGTGCTCATAGTTTTCTCGGAGAACATTTTTAAAATACATGAAAGTATTGTTTTGCACTACATAACTACGCGCCTGACTGCTGAAGAGGGCTCAGAGGGAGGTTATATCGTGACACTAACTCCTTGATGTTGTTATTCTCTTGCTGGAGTCACTATCCTCTAATTATGAATTCCTCATACAGTCTGGCGGTGGTGAGAAAAATACCAAGCCTGGATCCATCTTGACCTGCTCCGCGTGAAGCGTGAACAGTACAGAAGCAAGATTTATTTTGAACTTCAATTGTTTCTTCCCTGTTGGAGGAAGTACAAATGCTACCATTAGTTTCAGTTGGTTGCTGGTAATTTCTTCCGAGTTGTTGAAGCGTTGTCATGTGCTTTGCTTCACACAATAACACGTTGGCACAAAATAACTCACTCAAGAGTTTAAATAAATTCCTGCCGTGAGCAGACTATTTCCACCGCTCCACTTGGACGCTAGCCAAGCCAAAGGTTACCTACGGTCGTCCCTGTACAAGGAAAAGGCCACAGGTTTGTGGCCTTTTCTATTTGTTGTAGAGTCTTTAAGGACAAGAAAGGTGAAGGTAAAAGGAAAGCCCAGGGGCCCATTCCCCCAGCAGTGTTTCCCTTTCCTCGGGCAGTAGGTGTGATGCCTGCTCATTTCACTCCAAACTAGTTTTCCCTAATGGCTGCCAATTAAGGACGCAAAGGAACAAAAAGACTAGGGGACCAAATTAACTTATTATTACTTAAAGTCTGTGTAAAGTTAATTCAGCGATTTGGTTCTAAACACATTATACATGTTAGAACATCATTGCTGAAGACATGTGAGAAGACTATGTAGCACTGAATTGTGGAGTTAGACCGTTAAACCGATTTTCTGGGCGGGTCTGAAATGGGGGCTCGATGACGCACTGGGGCCCCCGGAGCCATGACCCCGCCCATAACACTATATAAACACTACCATGACCCCGCCCCTAACACTATATAAACACTACCATGACCCCGCCCCTAACACTATATAAACACTAGAGAGCATTAGCATCAGTGGTTCTCCCGCTCAATCGTGAGTTACTAGCTTAGCGTTACACTTACTACAGCCTACAGTTTGCTAGCTAGCTATGCCTTAGCCTCGTAAATGCATCTTCCCTGAATGTAAGAATTTACATTTACATCCATGATGCAACGCGATTTTACATCGTGTAGTAGGGATGGCTACCGAAACCCGGTATTATACGGGGCTAAATTATTAAAGACCATGGTATTGATAAGCTCCGACGTTACCAGTTCTTTTATCAGTACCTTTTAACGTTTCAGTGCTTATCAATACTACGGTCTTTAATAATTTAGCCCCTCCAACTACTGTTACTGTTACTGCAAGTGCAATAAAACCTTTCTGCGTAAAAAGCCAATACTTAATCAATACACATATTCAACAAGCATAAACATGTAAACATGCAGTCTCTCATCCACCGCCGCTATGTTTTAGCACAGCGCACTGGTTAGTCTAACTATAGTTAGTTAGTATAACTATAATTAGTTAGTCTAACAGCTAATTGTGATGAAAGCTAAAACAAAAGCTGTCTGTAAGTAGCCAAACCGAGTGGATGTGGTTTCAGCGCCTTCAGCAGACACGCCCCCAGCAGACACGCCCCCAGCAGACACACCCCCAGCGTTTCAGAGCAGAGAAACCTAATTTTACATACCGATTTTGTTAATCATAAAAATTTGGCTGGGTGGTTAATAACACATTTATCTGTGGTGTGACAAACTCAGAACACATTTATTTTTACTTTACACAACTCTCCAACCGCTTTAAGCAATATTCACCCATTTTGCATATTCTGTTTCATATCCACTTACGAACCCCTTTCTTGCCGGCGTTAACAATCTTACTTGGCAGAGTAAAGTAAATGTTTTACTGGGGAGTAAATAAACTAGGCTGACTCTGGTATTGAGTAAGAAGAGCATTCAGCCAAAGAGGAGAGGAGAGGAGAGGAGAAGATGCCTCGTGGACCGCCAAACAGCCTAGAGACACGTCTGTTCCAGGGGCTCCGTGCTCACGTGGCACGGTCACAGGAGAGACATGCTTTTGGGCGTTTTTTGCTTGCAATCATTTGAGCTGCTGAAGGCGTGTGTTTGTTTGTTCCCTGCCTCTGCATTATAATTTACTTTAATTGATCCATTAACGTTTAACGTCAGCAGCTACGTGGATCATGTTTGAGTATCTTCCCCTCACTGGAAAATCTTTGATTCAGCTTTTAATCTGCTATTTTGAAAAGGTTTCACTGGAACGAAGGGCACGGTAAACAAGTTTTCATCGTTTGCCAATATGAGAACCGGATGGCCTCAGGTAGAGGTTATGACACGACCAAGTGAGAACTCCATGTTACGGGTATGCAGTCACCACCGAATACTGTCATCAGGAGAGAGAGAGAGAGCGAGAGAGCGAGAGAGATAGATAGATAGATAGATAGATAGATAGATACTTTATTCAAATTAAGGCGTCATAATTTTCTGACCTGTGGGCATACACACATTCATACACACATCCATACGCACATTCATACACACATCCATACACACATTCATACACACATTCATACACCGACGGCGTTGTCAACCATGCAAGGCAACAGCCAACTGGTCAGGAGGAGTTAGGAGTCGTGCTGAGGGACACCACGAGGACATTTCATTGAAACTAATACAAGAAGAAGCAAGGACCACTTCAATGTTATATATGCAGTACACAAGAACAGCTGGAAACTTGAAGCATCTTATTTAGGCTCAATGGAAGGGTCATGCAATTTTGATCTGATTACACTATGATTCCACTTACTTAAAAGTGCATGATGGTGGATACGTGGATATTGAGCCAAATATGCAACATTTGTGAAATAATGATCCTCTGACCTAAGGGTGTGACTAATTCTGATTTCACGTTGTGGTTCAAACGTTTGTCGTGACGGTGGTGGGTACAAATCCAGGGACAGGAGACGGTCTGCATTTTAACAGACAGCTGTGAGGTCGCACATTCGTCGTTTATAAGCTTATTCTCTCATGCGTTTGTTGTCAAAGCAAAACACCAGAATCCCATCAAGTTTGAAGCCCCAAGACACAGAAAACTAATTTATAAACGCGTGAGCGGAGCCTGTCGGCCGCCCTGTCAGTGTGACCCCAGGGCCTTCTGAAGGTTCCCATGGAATGTGAAGACGGTACTCAAACACTCTCACTGTGAGCGTCGAGCGCACTGTGAATGTGCTAGCTGGATGCTCAAGTTCAAGCGTGTGTGTGTGTGTGTGTGTGTGTGTGTGTGTGTTAAGAATGTGTGAGCAGCACACAACTGGTGAAATTCATGCATGTACGTTATGAGCAGCTAAACGGCTACATTATCATCTACTGCTACATTATCGGTTCTTTTCCATTTCCTCGGTGGATGGTCATAATGATTGACAGATTTAAATGGTCTAAAAGTAGTTTGTCAGCCGTCTGAAGAACCATCCAGACACTTAACCAGTCGCTGTTCCTTCAGCAAACCGGTTCAATGGTTTTCACAAGATAAACATTAGCCTTTCAAGACGCATTTTGAAACGACCATTTGTCCATTTGTTGGGGGAAGAGAATCCCCCGACTCGTCCTACCCGTCAGAACAAAGCCTGCCTGTCATGGGAGGTGACGGCACGGCCGGGCGGACATTTTCTCCTCGCTGGGGCAAAGAGGTGTGGTAGAAATTAAGAGCTTGCTGTCAAAACAACCTTTTGCCGTTCTGCATTTTTTTTCACTGACTACCAAAACAAACTGCGGGCTATCAAGCAAGGCCAAGAGAAATCCAACGAAAACTTGAAATTGAATAAACAAATAAATAAATAAATACCCTTTTCAAATTAGTTCTTTTCATAACAACTTGTTATCCAAAATGAATTGGTGACTCCAAAATGACGGTTGACAATCAATTCGAGCCAAAAGTAGCCACACTAAACATTGAAATGATACGAATTGTTTGAGTCTCAATAGTGAAACCCCGGAGCTCACAGGTCCCACAGGTGTAGGCGGAGATCAAAAAAATAACACGCCCAACTGCAGCAAAGCCTTGTGGGAAAGAGACAGGCCTTGAGAAGAAAAGAGCAACGCTATGACGAAGTGTTTCTCAAGGCCTGCAAGCATGGACAGAGCGCCTTCATAACCGCCACTGTAGGGCAGGACCGCCAGGATATAGATCTGTTGTGGGAACTACCCACGCGTTGCCGTGCTACATAGTTGTGTGGATGGGTGTGCCACCGGAACCAGAGCCACCAGACCAACTGATCCCTCACCGGAACCAGAGACACCGGACCAACTTATCCCTTATTTTTGTAGTCCTACTGTACTACAAAAATATGATTAAAAATGATATTATTAAAACACATTCACACGTTTCTCCTTTAAGACGCAAGAGAAAAGACAATTTGGACCAAAGGTAAAACACAGCTGTTGAGAGTCGGCGCGTGTGTATGTATGTGTGTGTGTATGTGTGCGTGCACGCGTGTGTGCGTGCGTGTGCGTGGGCGTGCGTAATGCTTCCTCACCTCCTCCTCGAAGACTAACTCGGGGCTCTTCATGGGGCTGGACAACTGGCTGAGCATGGAGGAGGTGCTTCCATTCATGCTCTGGAGGACACATGAAGGAGGGAGGAGGGAGGGAGAGAGAGGGAGGGAGAGAGAGGGAGAGAGAGAGAGGGAGAGGGAAGCACAAGGAAGAATTTTATTCAAATGCTAATTGCACCATGGTAACAAAAAAGCAGCACAAACCGCCTGTTCTCTGAATTAGAGAATAGCGAACTATAACTCTTCCCTCCTGGCTAAGCGTGTAACACTACACTAAAACACTGCTCGGGAGGGCGAGTCAGGAACAGAGGCCCGGTCGCCGTGGCAGCCGGACCGTTTGTCTGCTTCCATTAACACCGGGGACTCCCACGAGCCACGGCAACAGAACTTAAAACAAATGTTCAATACAATCAAATTAGAAATGTCGTATGTGAAAACCATATTCATTTTAACTGCTCAATAATGAACAGGTAGGTTTTGGTATGAGGAAATAATCACTAAGCTCACTTAAACTAAATGAGCTGAATCCCACTAGGTTATGAAGAGCAGCTGTGAGAAGAGCAAGTGGATCTGAGCTGCTGCATTATGGGTCGGGATCTGAGACAACAATGGCAGAATCACCGTGCAGCCATTTTTCTTCAAATACACATGTTTAAGTTCCAGGAAAATAAACGTTTAAATGTAACATACAAACAACTTGTGTTCTGGTGCGTCGGCTGCCAACCGCCGGTGTCCTCCGGTGAACTTCGACCTTAGTGACCTTTCGTTATTGTCACTCAACACTTTCTCTGACCTGTGCCCAAGTGGAGCAGCGAGGGTTCAGCAAATCCCATTTAAAATGTCATTTCAGTGGAACAGCAGGAAGCAGTTTAACTCCTCATCAGAAGAAAAGCCCAAAGGTCATTTTAGCGTCCTGCTTTGGTGTCTAACGACGTAGGCCATCTGTATCGTATTGGTGTGGGCTGCTATTAGCCTATTGTATGGTTGTATAGGCCTAATATTAATATGACATAATAATAATAATAATACTATTAGTTTAGTGTAGTTGCTACTGTATTCAGGTCGGTTTCCCAGTCCTACCTGTGAGCTGACTGGATCTTACATGAATCACTAGGCTGTACACTGACCTCTAAACTGACTGATTCATGAACCGGAAGCCTCTCATGTGTATGGGAGTGCCACTCGGATGAAGTGGTCTAGGTGTGTCTCTCGTCTCTATAAGGGATAGCGAGCGGGGTGATTCAGATAATTGTTTAAGGCTCGCCTCATTGTCCTAACAGGCCACCACTTGTAAAACCCTTTAATCTCCCGGCCAGGAGTGAATCAAACACCATTCAATATGTTTATTAGGGGTGTGTTTAGTCTCTCTCAGTGAAACGTTATCAGGCTGCCTGGCTACTATTAGTGATGGGGTTTGGGTTCGTTAGTTTGTTGTTGTGGTGAGAATTACTAGTCATTGCCTCGTTGTTTCCTCGTTGTTTGACATTCCTTCACGCAGACATCTGGGAACTTTAGTGATGTCGTCGTTCCTGTTCCGTGCTGCCGAAGTGCATTTAGTCCTGGCAGCAGCAGGTGTCACCAGGAATGCCTGAACCTACTATACACCTAGTGCGGTATTTAACATTGACTCGAGTGCTGTTTGTTTACCACCGGCGTATTATTATTATTATTTATTTACATATTTCCGAGACACTAAAAACACACAGAGGGAGTGAACGAGGAAGAGGTGCAAGAAAGTTTAGAAAGAAACAGAATGGGCTTCTGTAGCCCATCTTAACTTTGTAGTACAGTTGTAGTCAGATCGACCAAAATATACATAAGTTAAGTATTAGATATAGAAATAGAAAGGCCAATAGACAATATAGTGTCAACTGCATTGTAACAACACACGGATATCCAAATAGCGCACCTCTCTGAAGCTGCGCTTCTGGTACGTCAGGTCGCCACTGTCCTGGCTGCTGAGGCTGACCCGGGGGAGGCTCTGCATGTAGACCTGGGGCATCATGTGAGGCATGACCTGGGAGGGCATCATGTGAGGCATGACCTGGGAGGGCATCATGTGAGGCATGACCTGGGAGGTCAGCATTTGGGGCATGACCTGGGAGGTCAGCATTTGGGGCATGACCTGAGAGGCCATGACTGGAGAGGTCATCACTTGAGGCATAACCTGGGGGATCATCATGTACTGCTGCTGCTGCTGCTGCACGGCCTGCTGGACGGGCACCAGGTACCGGACGGACTCGTACGATCCGTTCACACCGTACGGCACCGAGGTGGACACCGAGCCGGCGGGTATGGTGCGGAGCGTCGACGGCTCCGAGGAGACGCTGTAGCTCCTGTAAGACGACGTCGAGTGGCCAGGGAGGGACATTCCTGCGAAAATGTACACTTTTCCACCGGTGAAGACGAGAAATACAAAATACAAAAAAAACCGATTAGCCTTCTTCACAGCGGGTGGGCCGCCTGTTGACTAGACCATGAGTCCGACTCAAAAGTTGTACTTCATGTGAAACTCTCGCACTGTATCTGTCACACAAAAAGACGCCTCCTACGAGGAAGAGGGAAGCAGACCGGGGGGGCGGGGCCTCGAACAACAAACAGTTCGCTGGATCAGTGGGCGGGGCCTCACCTGTCGGCCGAAGATGTAACCTGATGTATGTAGGCCTCTGCAATAGTCATAATAATAATAAAACAACACTGCTGACACTCTTATCTGTGAAAAGCTGAGCTGTCCAAAAGGTTGCATGAATGAAAACATTTGGTCGGAGCTGGTCGTGACAAAAGGACAAGTGAAATATGAAAACCACAAGTGAATATAGTTTATTAACAGAAGGCCCACATGTATTTTATATGAAGCCAAACCAATTACCAAAGGGAAAAAAAATAGTTTACACATCATTTCAACCATACCAAGCCATCGGCCGTAGTAGAGGTGAAACGTATTGGCTTGTTGTAAGGAGAACGTGGAGTAGAAGGTTCCAGTAGTAGAGACCAGAGCGTTCATTTGTATAACATAATACACCAAGCAGGTTATTACATGTTTGTTGTCATAGAACAGAGGGTGTGGAAGATGTGGAAGATTGAAGACAGTAATCTAATTGTAAAAAAAGAATCCCCTAAACATATAGTAATGACTAAATGATCACAAGGTTTGTTGATTTGGATCTGTAGATTAGACATACAGATGAAATACACGGAAAGCCATTGATACAAATCAGTTATCAGAATCAGAAACAGAACGTGATCAGATTACATTCATTAAAGTGGGTATCCCAGTGAATTACACTATAAATACGGAGATCATGTGTAACCTGAAAAGGATTACAATTAAAATATTACCTACTGTAAAACCAAAGCAAATATATATTCCCAACACCACATTTAAAAAATAGTAAAAACAAACATTTCAAGAATAGATTAACTGAATGTACAGACATTTGAAAGACAAGTTCAAAGATCAAATAGAACTTTACCAAATATTATTTTCAACGATGGCAATGTCGACAATAAACTGCACTTCGTGTTTCCATTTTGGTTTAAATGTCCTGCTAATTACACACCTTCTTACATTATTACATTATATCAAGCTGTGGCAAACCACGAAAACATTAACATGTTAAAGGACCAAGTTGAAGATCAGGGTATTGTCAATTGTTAATAAAATAAAATAAAAAAGCCAAAAACAACATACGACCATCTTTTACAGAGTTTAACCAAGTTACCCAATTAGGTCACTCGGCCAAATAATTAGGAAACATTTCTTTTAAATATTTTCCAATATTAGGCCTATATATTGAATCTTTGCTTGGTATAAACAGACGTGCTCATTGTAGGAGCAGGTCTGTTGAATTTGGCACAACAGACATGTATGTTGCTCACCAGGCATATCGAATGTATGCATGTGTGTATGCATTGAACATACAACTGATGAAGGCAGACCCCAACTGTACTCAAATTGGTTGAACCTGATTGAAGATTATTGACCGTAAGTGGAGACACATCTATAACCAATTGGTTAGAACCTAATTGATTTATTTTCTATATTTGCCTGAAGAGTCTGTTCTCTGCAAAAGGATGTTGTGTGCTCTAATAACAATGTATAATTACACGAAAGCAGTGGTGAAAGCAGACCTGTCTCCTAGACTAGGAGACAGGTCTCAATGGGAGGGAAAGCCTTCTCAGAAATGCCAGCAGGACACGTACTGTTAAAATGACTCCAAAAGGAGCACCCAGAAAACCAGTCAAAAATAAATATGTACTGTTAAAATGACTCCAAAAGGAGCACCCAGAAAACCAGTCAAAAGTTGACCTGAACACTCAGTAACGGAAGATTCACATTCTTAAGTTGTCTTTTGTTTGGTTACAGATAAAAGGTGGCAGCAATTATTATACTAACCCTATCCAATTTGTGTTAATAGTAACAATAATACATTAGATTTGTATAGACATCAGGACCCAAGGCGCTTTACATATGGGAGCCACAGAAATAAATAAATAATAATAATAACCAGGTTGGAGTCCCTGCCTTCGGACCATGGCCACTTTCTGACTGCACACCTTGAATAATACTGATCTTATTTTTCTCACATTTTTTGAAGCGACGTAAAAGGTTCCTCTTAACACTGTGCATCATCCAGAAATACGTGTGGATGGAAAACAGAGCCAATGATAATGGAGACGACAGCAGAATAACGCTGTGGTCCCAACCTCAACACTATGACAGATGAGAAGTTGAGAATCCATACGAGGAGCCAGGTTCTGCTGCTACCAATATCTGGTGAGAAAAGTAACAAAAAGAAAATTTGCATCACATGCATATCTGAGATGATATGAACTGTGTCCATGTTCCATCTTAATCCACACAGCAGGTGGATCCCCATCTCCACGGTACAACCAATGAGAGACACAGAAGATGAGGTCACTCAAAAGTGTCACAAATATATTAAAACAAAGATTCTATTTTTCTGAGGATGGATTTCACAAACTAAAAACAAATGAAATTATTAGTTTTTTGTGTTGGATTTTCTACAAATAGGTCAATTGCAGTTGTAGGCTGCTTTGGTAACGATTCTAGGGGGGGTCATATGAGGAATTTAAGGAGTTTAAGACAAATCATGAATAATGCATAATTGCATCTTTGGCTCACAGATAGCCTCAGTTAGTTAAATCAATGTGATGTCCTAGTGTCAAGCCATGAACAATCACACGGTACCCTTTAAAGAAAACCACAACTGAGAGTTATTGTTGTTCATTGTTACCTTTTAGCAGTATTATGTAATACAACTACAAGTCATGTCAAATAAAAAATAAATGACTATTTATTTTTGATTGTTTCATCCAACAATCAAAACTGGTCTTACAAAAAGTAAAATTCGGCCAAATAGAAATTTGACAGAATTTAGATTTCGGGAGTAAGGGTTATTTAGCTTTGTGGGAATGTCATGTCGGGCCCTAGTGAAGATACAAGATAGTGGGACTTACAAAAGCCATCCACTCACAACTACAACCTTTCCCAGAACTCCACCCTCTCACTGGGCATGTCTCCATCGTGAAGGACGGAGCTCCGGGACCTGCTGCGGGCCTCATGAAGCGTTCAATGGTTGCCTGTGTCGTGATTCAAGAACAGTTCAGCTAAAGTGCAAAACACCCCATGGTACATGTCATGCAATCAGGTGCTGGCTAGAACACAGACACAGACACACACACAGACACAGACACACACAGACACAGACACACACCTTTTCCAAACGGACCAAACTGGCTTTTCTGTTCACACACTTTTATGTTTCTAAATACGGTTGCCGAGAATACGTTTCCATTGCTATGTTGTAACTATTGTAAAAATAAAAAGTACATTCATAAAGTACTTATGCCAAGATGTCAAGTAAATCCAACCCAAAGCAGACAAGCCCTCGGTCAGCATAGCGGCTAGCGCTGTAACTAGCAGGGCGGGCTACGTAGCAGGAAGTAAACACATCCTGTCCGCTTTGGGTTAGCATCCTCTGTGCTCAGCCTGACCGTTAGCTGCCTGCTCAGTGTCTGCGGACGTGGATAAGTGAAAACTAACCGACTACCTAACACTCCCCGGTATTGCACTGCTTTCAAACCATCATCCATGTCAATAAATAAAAGATGTGACCAAAACATAAACACGAAAGCAAAGTGAGATCAAATGCGTGGTCGATGTGTCATTCCGGACGGGCGTGGCGAGGTGCTGGTGTTTTGAGGGTGCAGCGAGGGCCGACGGAGGGGGGAGGGGGGGGGGGGGGGG